>QXTE01000356.1:96414-181814 GCA_003942145.1 Platysternon megacephalum | reverse complement strand
CCCCCCGCCACACCCCGACCCCCTGCTCTGAGCCCCCACCGCACCCCACACCGCTCCTGTGCCCCCTGGGGGCAGGGAGGGGGCAGAGTTGGGGTGGGGATTTCGGGGAAGGGGTTCGAATGGGGGCAGGGAAGGGGTGGGAAGAGGCGGGGCAGGGGCGGGGCCTCATGGAAGGGGTGGAGTGGGGGCGGGGCCGAGGGGGGGAGGTGTCAGTAAATGCGGCCCTCGGCCCAATGTACTAGTCCTCATGTGGCCCTCGAGGTCATTTGAGTTTGAGACCCTTTGTCAAGCCTGACCTTAAAAACCTCTAAGGAAGGAGATTCCACCACCTCCCTAGGTAACCCATTCCAGTGCTTCACCACCCTCCTAGTGAAAAAGCTTTTCCTAATATCCAACCTAAACCTCCCCCACTGCAACTTGAGACCATTACTCCTTGTTCTGTCATCTACCACCACTGAGAACAGTCTAGATCCATCCTCTTTGGAACCCCCTTTCAGGTAGTTGAAAGCAGCTATCAAATCCCCCCTCATTCTTCTCTTCTGCAGACTAAACAATCCCAGTTCCCTCAGCCTCTCCTCATAAGTCATGTGCTCCTCCTGGCTGAAGTTATAGCAACCAAGAAAGCTACCTTCATAGACAGGTGTAACAGGGAACAAGTCGCTAGCAGCTCAAATGGGGGACCAGTCAACTTTGCTAGAACTAAATTTAAGTTCTACTGTGGAACTGGGCTATGTACCTGTAGGTATTATCTGTGCAAACCCTTTAGAAACCTGATAGACACAGGATTTGAAAAAAATTGATCAGTTATCCACAGGAGGGTGGAAAGCTGAGATAGCCACTAGAGGGACTCTGATGGAATTAGGCGCTAACCCTCGTTGTTTCAGAAACAAGAGAACGTTTATCGTACCTTGGACTGAGATTGAGATTGGGGAAACATTTCTTTGCATGGACCAAATGAAGAATCTCTTCCATTTGGCAAGATAAGTAGACCTAGTTGAATGCTTTCTACTATTGAGCAGAATTTCCTGCATTCCCTTAGGGCAATCTCCTTCTGAGATTGTCAGCCTGAAGCATCCATGCTGTCAGATGGGGAGCCTGAAGTTAGGATGAAGACAGCTGTGGTCCTGGGAGATCACATCCACCTCTCTCGGGAGAGACAGTGGAGGTCTGACTGACAGGGCTAGTAGAACTGAAAACCATTGTTGATGGGGCCATCTTGGGGTTATTAGAATAAGGTGTTCAGAATCTTTCCTGACTTTGGACAACACTTTGGGTAGGAGCAGAACTGGAGGGAAGGCGTACAGCAGGCCTTTTGACTAGGGTAGAAAGAAAGCATCTGTCAGTGAAAGTGGGCTGCTCCGCCCTAAGGAACAAACATGGCTACTTTTTGCTCTTGTTGCAAACAAGTCAATTTAGGGAGTACCCCACCACTGAAAAATTGGATCTGGACACATCAGGGCAAAGAGAGACTTGTGGTGGTGACCTGTGAATGACCTATGGGCTGCCAGAGAGCATTTTGAACTTCTGGAAAGTAAGCAGTTTTCAGGCTGATGGAACTGACAATGCAGAAATTCCAAAGGAGGCTTGCCTCCTGGCATAACTTGGTCGACCAGCCGCTACCTATGTTTGTTTACATAGAACATGGCTGCTGTATTGTCTGGGTTGTCTGCACCAACAAGTTCCAACCCTTGATATGTAGAAGGAATGCCGTGCAAGCCAAATGGATGGCCCCAAATTCCCTGATATTTATGTGGAGAATTAGACCAAAGGCCCTGAGCTTGAAGGGGACCTAAGTGAGCTCCCCAACCCAGATCCACTGTATCTGTAATTAGAGAGTGTATCTGTTATAAGGCAAAGGGAACTTCCTCACAAACATTTGCAAGATTCTACCCACCAGGTCAGGGAAGACAAAACTAGCAGCTGCAGAAGAGTGGGGAGGAGGAGGACACCTCTTGTAACTTCTTCCCCTCTTTCTGGACAGGTCCTGGGTATGAGGCATGAAGGGCTGAAAGCGTTGGGACTACTGTGGGCAGAACAGTTCTCTTTTTGTCACTGGTGTATAAATCCCCAGACTCTTAAGGGTCGCCCTTGAATCCTAAGATTAAGGAGCCTCTCATCCATCTCTTCAGAAGAGTGAGGGGCCCTGAATGGTTGGCTGCACCTCCAGGGGAAGGCATGACAACTGCAGCTAAGATGAACGCTGCACAGTGATGGCAGACGCCATAGCTCAAGCCGCAGAGTCTACTGCATGTAGGCTCGCTTGAAATGTTATTTTAGCAACTAATTTGTCCTCCTTGACCATAGCCTCCTGCTTTGCATTGTGCAGAGGCTTTCCTTTAAAACTTCCGGATATTATCCCACAGGCTAAAACTGTGTTGACCCAGCAGAGTCTGTTGGTTCATGATCCTAAACTGTAAGCCTCCTGCCAAACAGATCTAGGTGGGTTTTTTTCCTTTTTTTCCTTTAAGACTGGATGCCCTCTGTCCCTGCCTCTCTTTTTTGTTTGCAACAGCAACTAGCAGGGATCCTGGAGGAGGATGTTTATAGAAGTGCTCAAACCCCTGTAAGAACATAAGACTGGCCATACTGGGTCAGACCAAAAGGTCCATCTAAGCCAGTATCCTGTCTTCCAACAGAGACCAATGTCAGGTGCTACAGAGAGAATGAACAGAACAGGTAAGGAACAGGTAATCATCAAATGATCCATCCCTTGTCACCCACTCCCAACTTCTGGCAAAATGTGAAGGGACATAGTATCTTCTCGCCACCCTTTTAGCAGTGGGAGGCAAGGAAGATGGGGTCTGCCATAAAACCCTAACAGGTTCCAGGATAGCCTCATTAATAGGGAGAGCCACCTTAGAGGGTCCCACAGAGGATAAAATGTCTATAAGCCTGTAAAACCTTTCCTGCATGCCTTTTGGTTGGATATCCACAGCTGCAGACACCCTCAACAAGTCTTGATGAGCTCTGAAATCATCAGGAGGGGGAGAAGTAGACTGTCACTACCACCTCATCAGTCAATGAAGAAAAGGAGGTTAAGTGTTGTTGAGGAAGTCCCTCCTCCAATACCTCCACGGGAGAGTCTTGTGCATGCAATTCCCCTGCACGGTACCAGTACTGGGAAAGGAAAGACTATGACCCTGCTGCAGCAGCAGCTCATGTCACCTAGCCAATGCAGAAGGGCACAAAGGGAGCATTGGTCCTGAGGATGTGGCCAGTAGCACGGTGGGCAGGCACCCCACTGGAGCTGCTGGGCACACTCAGGTTGAGACACACATGATCTGACCTTGGAGTCTGCTTCCTCAGATCACAGGAGAACTGATTCTATCGGTATCAGGGAGATTGACTAAGTCTGGAGATGGGGGTACCAGCCAGATCATTGCTGGCTTCTCCCTAGATGAAACCATATGGAGAGGTGCAGCCACTGTAGCAGACACTGGTACCAAACAGAGCTCTGCGGCTGAAGCGAAGACCATAGGAATGTGTATTTACAATCCTGGTACCATGCAGGAGTCCTAAAAAGTAGGATACGCTGGTACCACCAAGTACAGCAACTCTCAGGCAGCCTCAAAAGCCTTAGGCATAGATGGTACCAGA
This sequence comes from Platysternon megacephalum, assembly GCA_003942145.1. Lineage (NCBI taxonomy): Eukaryota > Metazoa > Chordata > Testudines > Platysternidae > Platysternon > Platysternon megacephalum. The sequence continues at coordinate 178,217 of QXTE01000356.1, read as the reverse complement.
AAAGGCTCCTGACTCTGCAGTACCACTGTGCACGGACACGTCAGGTATTGGGCTCAATGGACCCTTCCTGAACTGCAGAGTCAGCAATCCCTACTGCCTTATGGACTGTGTCTGGGGGTATCTTTTCTTTAAGTGCACATCCAAGTCCTTGCCTCCACTCAGTACCTTCAAAAACTGGTGATTACACTTACACGGTCTCTTCTTCTGTACTGGAGACAAGGATCTGACTCTCAACTCAGTCATCGAGGGAGCACTACTAATCAATTCAGACGTGCTCAGTACCCATTCCGAGTGGGAAGGTTCTGATGGCGGGCGAAGCACAGACTCCATAAACAGGTACTTGAGACATAAGAACATAAGAACAGCCATACTGGTCACACCAAAGGTCCATCTAGCCCAGTAACCTGTCTTCCGACAGTGGCCAATTCCAGGTGCTTCAGTGGGAATGAACAGGACAAGTAATAATCAAGTGATCCAACCCCCGTCACCCATTCCCAGCTTCTGGGAAACAGAGGCTAAGGACACCATGTCTGCCCATCCTGGCTAATAGCCATTGATGGACCTATCCTCCATGAACTTATCTAGTTCTTTTTTGAACCCTGTTGGGCCTTCACAACATCTTCTGGCAAAGAGTTCCACAGGTTGACAGTGCATTGTGTGAAGAAATACTTCCATTTGTTTGTTTTAAACCTGCTGCCTATTAATTTCATTTGGTGACCTCTAGTTCTTGCATTATGAGAAGGAGTAAATAACACTTCATTATTTACTTTCTCCACATCAGTCATGATTTTATAGACTTCTATCATATCCCCCCCCATGCATCAAGTCATATGGAAGCTGTTTCATACCCCTAATCATTTTTGTTGCCCTTTTCTGTACCTTTTCCAATTCCAATATATCTTTTTTAAGATGGGGCGACCAGATCTGCACACAGTATTCAAGATGTGGACATACCATAGATTTATATAAAGGCAATATGAGTCTGGCACCTCTGTCCTTCTCTGATTGAGATCTGAACCCTATACAAATGTGACATTTGTCAATCACAAGCACCTCTCCCAGACAGTTAAGGCAGCTGGGGTGTGGGTTGCTCACTGCCATAAACTTGTTTCATGAGAGGCAGGTCAGGCCTTGAAGCCAAGAGAGCAAGGCATTAGTCCAATACCGAGCCCAGTACCTAAACAGGAACTGGTGACCCCACTCTAGAAAAAACTACTGTAACCTTACTCTTATATCGACTATGTACAAACACAATAGACTAAAAACTACCACTATAGGTACTATATACACATTAAAAAGAGGGAAGACTGGCAAATACAAGGATCACAGCTCCAACTGTCACTGGTGGTAGGAAGGAACAGAAGGGAGGCAGGAGCCACGCTGCCCTTTATACCTGCATGGCTGAGGGAAAAATCTTCAACTGTGCACGAGGCATGCACATACCTACAGTAGAATGGACATGTGAAATTGCTTAAAGAACGTCTATTTAACCTGTTAACTGCTTTTCTTACTCTTTGGAACTATTCTGTTTCCCTTTTCTGCACTTCATTTGCTGGTTGCACTCCAAATGAAGACATTTTAGGAAAACAACAGGTTAAGATTCTAATATCAGGCAGCAACACTGCTAAAAAAAATAGTTATCAGCACTTCTACTACTCTCACCTGACTTGCCCCCCCCCCTTTTTTTTTTTTTTTTAAAAAGGGAGTGATGGGTCAAACATGGGATCCAGTATACTGTGATTCTATGTGTAGTTATGTATTAGATCAGCCTGATAAAACCAGAAAATTTCTGGCTACAGCAGTCTGTCCACAAGCAACAGATCCTAAAAATCAAGGGACTCATGAATATAATTAGAATTGGAAATGTCAGACAGGTATTTAACTCTCTATGGGATTTGTGCTCGTCACTTAGGCACTTCTGAAAATCCCAACCAAAAATCACTAATATTGGCATTGAATTCTTAGGTGCAGCCAACCCTAAACTCAGTGGTATATTGTAATAAATGAGGCTGCTTTACTGCATTGAAGGATTTTGGTTCAACCATGCAGATTAAAAATGCCTAATTTGACACTGCTAACAGAAAGGTTCTTTTCATCTGAAGCAAATTTGAGCTCTACAATGTCAATTGATTGACCTAACCTCCATGAACTTATCTAGTTCTTTTTTAACTCTTATAATTTTGGCCTTCACAACATCCCTGGCAAAAAGTTCCACGGGTGACTGTGTACTGTGTGAAGAAATACTTCCTTTCGTTTGTTTTAAACTTGCTGCCTATTAATTTCATTGGGTGACCCCTGGTTCTTGTGTTAAGTGAAGGGGAAAATAACACTTCCTTATTCATTTTCTCCACACCAGTCAAGATTTTATAAGCCTCTAGCATATCCCCTCTTAGTCGTCTCTTTTCCAAGATGAAAAGTACCAGTCTTTTTAATCTCTCCTCATATGGAATTTGTTCCATACCCCTAATCATTTTTGTTGCCCTTCTCTGTACCTTTTCCAATTCATCTTTTTTTGAGATGGGATGACCAGAATGGCATGCAGTATTCAAGAAGTGGGCATATCATGGATTTAACAGTAAAAGTAGAGGAGCTTGGCTTGCCAGACTGATCAGCTAAGCCAATACTGGCAACCTATATGAAAAGGCCGAAAAACACCATGCCTCTGGACTGCATCAACATGCAGAAAGCCTTATAAGCCCGTCACCGTCAAGGACAATTTTAGATTAATTTAATGAGGCTGTTAAGAATGCTGGAGACACAACTCAGTTTATGTGAACCAACATGGCTGTTGCATCATACTTTCTATTTAAGCAAGAGATACCACACAGTACAAACTGGAGGCCAATGTGAAGTGCATTGTTACTTGTTAATCCTGAAGTTGGACACTGGTTTCGAACAAGACTGGCAAATGCTCGCTATCTTTCTGAAGAACTCAGCTGACTCTAGAACCATGCGGTGCAACAGTGAAAGACTCAGCAGTTGAAAAAGTGAAGAACTCTCTCACCATACTCAAAATATGTGCATACATGGCTGATGAATGCACCGATGCAAAGAGACATCAAGTATTAAGTCAGTGTGTACATTATCTTGATGTCTGTGGTAGGCCAGTAGATGCATCAACTGCATCTGTGACACCTTAGAAGGGTTAAATACTTGTAAATTGAACTCCAAACAGATGGCTGCTTCTGCATTTGATGGAGTTACAAACTTCTCTGGAAGATATACTGGAGTACAAACTTTGCTCAGAGAAAAGTACACCTCTACCTCGATATAACGCTGTCCTCGGGAGCCAAAAAATTTTACCGCATTATAGGTGAAACCGTGTTATATTGAACTTGCTTTGATCCACCCGAGTGCGCAGCCCCGCCCTCCCGGAGCACAGCTTTACCACGTTATATCTGAATTTGTGTTATATCGGGTCGCATTATATCGGGGTAGAGGTGTATAATCCAAAACTCTCCTATACACGCTGCAGAAGCCATCTACTCCAGTTAGCGCTAGTACAAGCTGCAGAATCTTCAAAAGACATTAAAAAGCCATAAATTTAATGGCTTTTTATACTCTCTTTTTTCAGCAACAGTCCAAAAGGACTTGACATCTAGGAAAACAAACAGAAGATACACCGGGATTGAAGTTCAAATTAGTCCAACCTGGGAAAGCCTGCTGGTTTTCTCATGAGCGATTCTTGGCTGTTGTCTTAAAATTACTGCAACGGTTATTACTGGCTTTGAAAAGTATCCAACAAGATAGGACAGATTTGAGTAGTGAGGCTGGTGGACTACTTTTGTTACTAAATTCAGAGAAGTCTAGCACCATTCTCTCTCTTGTAAGTCTACTGTTGAAACCACTTTGTGTCATTAAACAATGTCATCCAGGCATCTGCTACAACAGTAGTGTAGATCTTTGTCCAGCAATAGAAGCTACCCTTGGATCAATCAGAGAGCTATCCATTGAAAATGTACTGGAAGAAGCAAAGACTTCAGTCCAGAAGTTGACTAATGAAGGTACTTATATTGACTCCTTAAGTGAAGAGGACAAGAAGTGTTTGTTAAGCCATCTGAAAAAGTACACACACTTGATTCTTACAAATCTACAATAGCAATTTCTGGATTCTACTCAACCTCCACGTAGCTTTTACAGGTGCCTGTTTATAAAACACTGACAGTTGAGTGGAGTGAGGCACTACCAGCAATGGGGCTACCATGTGATCAGGACAGTATAGAGAATTTTGAACACAAAGTGGAATATCATACGATGAACAAATGAAGATTTAACTTCAACTTCTTTATCATCCCTAGTGGTTCAACCCAATCTTTGTGCTATGTTTCCTGGGATGAAAGAAGTAGGAATTCATCTCTTGCTACTCCCAGGCACAACAGCTACAGCTGAGCATTCTTTTTCCTCATTTAATAGAATTTTGTATTCTAAAAGAAGTCGCCTTCTGCCTGATCATGAGCATATCATGAAGGACTGGAAGTGACAGACACACAAGACGACACCAAAGAGTGCAAGAAACCAAGAAGGATGTAGATGTACTACTTCATAATAAGCTTGAGTAACCAACTTTAATTTTTATGATGATTTTAAAACAGGAGTTAAATCTAATAAAATGGTCGGGAAACTTTTTTCAGTTTTTACTATGGTGCCATACAGCCCATCTTTGCCCTCACGCTCTCAACCCTCGTCAGCCCTCATCCCCCCTGAATATTCAAACACCCCCTAATTTCAATTCCTGGGGAAAACACTGGTATGGTAGATTTCAAATCAATGAAGGCTACACTCAGAAAGACCTGAAGACTTCTGGAATATGCTGCTCAAACAGTTTCACTTTTGTTTCTACTGCCTGTCCCTCCCGTCTCACATTTATCTCCAGACTTCTTCTCCTTGTCCAGCTCTATTCCACCCCCAACAATCTTCTATTCATTGAACTTTTTGAAACTTTGCACTTTTAGAGAGAAGGGATTAACTCTGTACACAAATTTGCAGAGGGACAATAGGGTTGAGGTCTATTATTTCTCACCGCTATATATTTATTTAAAAACATTTTTCCTGTTAACAAGCATATCTCTGGAGACACAAATCCAGTTTGAGAACTGCAAAACTAAGCATTTCTGATGGTATCTTCTAGACTGAGCACTGAGTCCCATTGGGTAGATAGAAAGATTAACCTAAATAATCTATACAGAAGCCCCTGGAACCCCATAAGATTGGGTCCCTAATCCATGAACTAAAGAAACTCGTTTACAAAACTTTTCTTAAACATTACATGAATATATTGTCTCATACTATAGAATTAGAATTTGTAATCCCTATTCCATGATGAGGTATCTTTGAGCTATAATGTATCTTGATTTTTTTATCCACCCTGGTTTTTGTCTAGATGTGGAACAAAACCAAATAATGAAGCCTTGACATTTCTGGCACAATAGAATTCTTGTTTTCCAGCCAGCCCTATTTAAAAGGGAGACAAATACCAAAGTTAAAGTTGTCCATACAAATTTAACTCTTCTTCCTTGTGCATATGCACTGATTCTTTCACCATACATTTACATACTAATTATTCACAAAATTCCCAGCTCATGAAGTGTGGAGGTTGGATGATGTGCAGTGAACAAGGCAGCTGTTCAATATGTATTCGTTATCTGTTCAGTCCTCTCCTTCATTCACTACACACCATCCAATTCCCACAATGAATAAGGGAGGGTGCATCAGACTACTTGTCTCACTCGCTACACACAGTACCGGGTTTATACTTGGGAAGGAGCCCATGATGCTGGGTCAGGTGTATGGGGCGGGGGAGGACAGCAGCTGTCTGCCCTGAGCAGAGCAGGCAGAGGCAGCCAGCAAGCAGGAGGCATGGTGGTGTGTCCGGCTCTGCCTCCCCACAGCAGCTCATACCACTTGGCATAGCTGGAGGGGTGGGAGGTGGCGCGGCGGCAGGCCCAGGTCAGGGGTTTCTGGCTGCCGCACAGACAGCTGGACTAGCCCATGGCACCTGCACCACTGGTCGGGGTGCGGGTGCTGCTGCCTGCCCAGCATGGTCTGGGACCCTCACGCTCCCTGGCCTCTGCATTTGAATAATGGTGGGGCCAGGGCAGGCACACGGGGCAGGGGAGCTGCATGCGCAGCCCCCGCCTCCTCCCTGGGCTCTCGGGCCCCCACCGGGCCAGGGAAAGCACTAGTGAGAGGGTTCTGCGCATGCTCCAGGTAAGCCTCCTTGGCCCGGGCGCTGCAGCGCAGCTGGAGCCCTACCACCCCATATCCATTGTGTTTTATTTTGTATTTTTTTTCTTTTAGAATGTATTTTATGTGTACTTATGTATATTCTTTTTGCCCTAGGGCTACCATTGCTGGTACCCTAATGGCAGCCACCTCCATCTGCAACTTAAACTTGTAAATATCGTAAATAAAACCTGTGCACAAGTGTGCTGTGTCAAAGACAACTCCTATGCCAATCTCCTGTCTTTTACAATTGTTCCCTATGGGGGCCCCACAAATACATTTGAAGCTGGGCCCACAAAAAGTTAATCCGGCCCTGACTACATATCATTCAACTTTTGCAGTAAATGAGGCAGGAGTCTAATGATTCCTTAACTCGTTCACCATCCAACCTGCACAACAATTGAGGCTGGGTGCTACTGAAATAGTGATTTATATGGATATTAAATGTAAAATGTAAATATTTAGCACAGTCCTCCATATTTTTCAACTGTCATTACCAAGATATTTTAGCTTTAATTATATTTGGGTTTAAATGGAGAGTAAGTGTTAGACCATTTTCTTTTTCCATTAAGACAGTAGCACATTATTCCCATTTTTGAGACCTTTCACCCTCCTTTCAGCCTACATACGGAACACAAAGAATTAAACTTTTGTTACATTCTGGCTAATGCCACTGACAGTCACTAAAGAAACATTAAAAGAACAAAAAATATTTTTTAGATAAAGTTTCCATCTCCTTATGGTGAAATTTCAATTGTAGTGATAGTATATGGGGTATTCTATTACTCTCTAATACATCCTACAGGATCGGTGTGTGTGTGGCCTTTTCCATTAATACCCAACAATGGAGCCTTAGTTTGACTATCATGGCTCTTGTCAAAATCACAGCCTTAACCAACATCTTCTGTTGCTTATTAAAAATAATTTTGTTGTAACATATGAAAAAAAATCAAAGTCCCTATGCAAGGTATGTTAATAAATTCAGCAAGTCAATGCATCATGCCTTCAGTTTAAGGATTCTATTCGAAATTAAACCCTTTTTGTTATGAACTAGATAATTATTTAATCTGTGGAAACTAAGGCAAAATAGTTCACATCACAGGGTTTAATGCACTAATTCACCATAACCCCTGATTTTATCTCCCCCATATTTGTCTACAAGATTCCATAATGTTTAAGGTAATAACGCTCACCATTCTAGCACATAAAAGTGTGACTTCCATATGCAGCAATATAAGGAAAGCACAGTGAACGGACTGCCATTATAACAAAATGCTTAAACACCCAGGAAACTTGCAATAGAGGGTGGATGTCAAAATTCATACTTCTACTTCAAAGTCACCTTCCTAATGCACACAGGAGGAAGACTAAGTTAATAAAACTCCAGGGATGATTTAAATTATGAAATTTTAAAATGCTATTCTATCAGATTTTCCCAATTAAGGTCTCATGGAAATCACCACTTTAAGAGCCATCATAGTTTTGGGGTTTTTTACTTAAAATGCTAGATCAAGATTAGTTTAGTTTACCCAATTGTTAATGTTTTACTTGCATTTTAAAGGAAACTAAAAGAACTTTGAAACAGATCATTTTGTTTTACTATATATTTTGTATGGTACCTATATACATTATGCTTAAATGCTACTTTAAGCTATTTCTTCAAATGTGAATTAGGACTCATGAAAGAGTACTAATTTGACAACAATTGAGAATGAAGCCCTGTCCACAGAACAAATATAGCACAGACAATAATAATGCAAGCAAAACGTCCCTGCCAACCCATAACCCTGATATGAAAGAACTACCCTTAGAAGTGAGAGAGTGTGGTCCATTCTCCGTGGTCTCTGGCCTCTACCAAGAATGGCAACAAGGGACACAATTAGTGCCAATTTTTTCTGTAGTGATTATGTGCACATTTGTTCACTAAAATTGAACTAAGATGTCCAACTCATTTCATAAAGGACACCAATCCCACACAAGATCTTAGCTTTCAGTCACATGAGCTAGCTCAAATCAGTGAAACACAGATGACAGCAGAAGTTACTTATGTGCAATTCTTCTGAAGAACATAAGAACTTCCATATTGGGCCAGAACAATGGTCCATTAGCACAGTATCCTGTCTCTGGCCAATACCAGGGACTTCAGGGAGAGTATACACAACAGGGCAATTATGGAGTGATCTACCCAGGTCTTCCACTCCAGGCTTCTGTCAGTCAGAGATTTAGGGTCACCCTGAGCATGGGATTGCATCCTTGACCACTGTGGCTAATAGTTATTGTAGGACCTATCCTCCATGAACTTATCCAGTTCTTTTTTGAACCCAGTTATACTTTTAGCCATCGAAATATCACATGGTAATGAATTCCACAGATTTATTGTGCATAGTGTGAAAAAGTACTTCCTCTTGTTTGTATTAAATCAGCTGCCTACTAGCTTCCTTGGTGACCCCTGATTTTTGTATTTTGGGATGGGTAAATAACACTTCCCTGTTCACTTTTTCCAAACCATTCATGATTTTAGACCTCTATCATCTCCTTGTCTCTTTGCTAAACTGAACAGTGCTAATTTTTTTAGTCTCTCCTCATATGGAAGCCATTCCATACCCTTGATCATATTTGTTGCCTGTCTCTGAACCTTTTCCAATTTCACTAGATGCTTTTTGAGATGGGGTGACCAGAATAGAACAGTATTCAAGGTCTGGTGCACCATGGATTTATATAGTGGCATTATGATATTTTCTATCTTATTATCTATCCCTTTCCTGATAGTTCCTAATATTGTTAGCCTTTTCAACCATTGCTGCGGATTGAGCTCAAGTTTTCAGAGAACTATCCACAGTGATTCCAGATTTTTTTCTTGAGTGGTAACAGCTCATTTTGAACCCATCATTATATATGTATATTTGGGGTTATTTTTTGCAATGTGCATTACTATGCCATCTACCATTTTGTTGCCCAGTCACCAAGTTTTGTGAGATCTCCCTGTAACTTTTCAGTCAGCTTTGGACTTAAGTATCTTGAATAATTTTATATTATCTGCAAACTTTGCCATGTCACTGTTCACATCCATTTCCAGATCATTTATGAATAATAATACATTGAATAGCACTGATCCCAGTACAGATCCTTAGGGGATCCTGCTATTTACCTCTCTCCATTGTGAAAACTGAACATTTATTCCCACCCTTTGTTTCCTATCTTTTAACCAGTTACTATCCTATGAGAACACTTTCCCTATGAACCCATGGCTACTTAGTTTCCCTAAGACCCTTTGGTGAGGGACCTTGTCAAAGGCTTTCTGAAAATCCAAGTATACTACATCTACTTGATTACCTGTGTCGACATGCTTGTTGACACCCTCAAAGAATTCTGATAGATTGGTGAGGCATGATTTCCCTTTACAAAAGCTGAGTTGGCTCTTCCTCAACATATCATGTTCATCTATGTCTGTTAATTCTGTTCTTTACTATAGTTTCTACCAATTTGCCCAGTACTGCTGGCTTGTAAATTGCCAGAATCACCTCTGGAGCCCCTTCCACCCCCCCTTTCTTTTTTTTTTTAAATGAAGTATGTTACATTAGCTACCTTCCAGTCACCTGGTACAGCGCCTTGTTTCAGTAATAGGTTACATACCACAGTTAGTAGCTCTGCAATTTCATATTTGAGTTCCTTCAGAACTCCTGGGTGAACCCAATCTGGTCCTGGTGACTTATTACATTTAATGTATCAGTTTGTTCTAGAACCACCTCTTCTATTGACACATCAGTGTGGGACAGTACTTCACATCTGTCTCCCAAAAGGATTGCTCTGATGTGGGTATCTCCCCCACATCCTCTGCAGTGAAGATGGATGCAAAGCTTCTTCCCTAAAAATTACTAATAGATTCACAGTGTTTGGGCTCACTCCGAGGGAATATCCAGAACTAAGTTGTTTTGGAGGTCTACTCCCACTACAGCAAGTGATACATTTCATCCCTGTTAAGTGGGTTCCACAGTAGTACTAATATAGACCTACATTGGGCCCAAGTGAACAATGGTGTTAAAATGAAATTGGACATTGGCATGAGCAATAGCCCCAAAGTGTGTGACCAAAAAGAGTAAGATCATAAGAAAGAGGGATTGTTTGTGTTAAACTTGTCGTGACCTAAGTTCCCTCTAAGCTGCACGGCCGCGCAGCTGCCTATTAAGCGCCGCATAGGGGCTCAGGGCTGCAGCAGGGATAGATGCCTCTCCCCCAACATGGACCTGCCCCGGACTTGTCGTGGCCGGGGGAGAGGCGCCCCTCCCCCGGCCCCAACCCAGCCCTGGCACAGACCTGCTGCAACCAGAGAAGAGGTGCCTCTCCCCCACCAGCCCAGGTGCTGCTGCGGGGAGAGAGAGAGCTGGGGTTAGGGGGAGAAGTCCTCTCTCCCTGCCGTAGCCCCCAGGCAGCCTGCACCCAAAACCCCCCATCCCCGGCCCTACCCCAGAGCCCGCACCCCCAGCCGGAGCCCTCACCCCCCACACCACAAACCTCTGCCCCAGCCCCGAGCCCCTCATCCCCACCCCTCCCCCCGAACACCAATTTTCTGAGCCAGACCTCTGCCACCACAACCCTCTGCCCCAGCCCTGAGCTGCCCTCCCACACACCGAACCCCTCGGCCCCATCGCCACCACATGAATTTTGTTATGTGCACCAATATGAAGGTGATGTGTCACATTGGTGCACACAAAGTTCACTCCGCACATGCGTGGGAAAAATCAGAGAGAACACTGGTCGTGACCCTTGAAATACCAGAGTTACCTTTTTTAAGGATTAGGTTGAGAAAACTTTGTTAATTGGGTACCAGGTGCAGTGAATAATTGGTTTGTTTATTATAAAGAAATGCTAAACCAGTAGTTAAGAAAAGATATAGCAAAATAAGCTGGAGTGATGGCATGATGGGAAGGTGTTTCCCAGGCTTGATTCTGTTATATTTTGGCCAATGCTTGTAACTGCATTATAATTTGGATATAAAATATAAGTTTGTAGATGCTTGTTTTGGTATTTTGGATGTAACCAAGACCATGTGGACTTTGGACTAACAAAGGAATGCTTGTGTGGAATCTGAGTCATGGTAAACCATAATAAATGTATTTGGAATATTATTTCCAACAACAGGCCTCAACTGTCAGTTCCATTTATACAAAAAAGACAGATCATTAACTAATACAACAAGCAATCTCAATTATGCAGGAACGTGAGTGGGCAAATGTCAATGTATTACAACTTACTGGTATTTCTTCATAGAAGAATTACAAGCCATTTACATTTCTTGAAAAATAGATTCCTGTTCTTGAAGGCAAAGTGCTCAGGAACGTCTCCATGGCAGCATATTTCAGGGAGCTCTGAACAGGGAAAGTATCAGAGGGGTAGCCGTGTTAGTCTGCATCTGTAAAAGCAGCAAAGAATCCTGTGGCACCTTATAGACTAACAGACGTTTTGCAGCATGAGCTTTCGTGGGTGAATACCCACTTCTTCGGATGCAAGTAGTGGAAATTTCCAGGGGCAGGTATATATATGCAAGCAAGAAGCAAGCTAGAGATAACGAGGTTAGTTCAATCAGGGAGGATGAGGCCCTGTTCTAGCAGTAGAGGTGTGAAAACCAAGGGAGGAGAAACTGGTTCTGTAGTTGGCAAGCCATTCACAGTCTTTGTTTAATCCTGAGCTGATGGTGTCAAATTTGCAGATGAACTGAAGCTCAGCAGTTTCTCTTTGAAGTCTGGTCCTGAAGTTTTTTTGCTGTAGGATGGCCACCTTAAGATCTGCTATTGTGTGGCCAGGGAGGTTGAAGTGTTCTCCTACAGGTTTTTGTATATTGCCATTCCTAATATCTGATTTGTGTCCATTTATCCTTTTCCTTAGAGACTGTCCAGTTTGGCCGATGTACATAGCAGAGGGGCATTGCTGGCATATGATGGCGTATATTACATTGGTGGATGTGCAGGTGAATGAACCAGTGATGGTGTGGCTGATCTGGTTAGGTCCTGTGATGGTGTCGCTGGTGTAGATATGTGGGCAGAGTTGGCATCGAGGTTTGTTGCATGGATTGGTTCCTGAGCTAGAGTTACTATGGTGCGGTGTGCAGTTACTGGTGAGAATGTGCTTCAGGTTGGCAGGTTGTCTGTGGGCGAGGACTGGCCTGCCACCCAAGGTTTGTGAAAGTGTGGGATCATTGTCCAGGATGGGTTGTAGATCCCTGATGATGCGTTGGAGGGGTTTTAGCTGGGGACTGTATGTGATGGCCAGTGGAGTCCTGTTGGTTTCTTTCTTGGGTTTGTCTTGCAGTAGGAGGCTTCTGGGTACACGTCTGGCTCTGTTGATCTGTTTCCTTATTTCCTCGTGCGGGTACTGTAGTTTTGAGAATGCTTGGTGGAGATTTTGTAGGTGTTGGTCTCTGTCTGAGGGGTTAGAGCAGATGCGGTTGTNGGAAAGTGCTTGGCAACAATATTTCCACCTCACTATCATATAATTATGAAAGATCCTGCCACCTATTAGCCAGAATGGACAGGGATGGTGTCCCTAGCTTCTGTTTGCCAGAGGCTGGGAATGAGTGAATGGGGATGGATCACTTAATGATTGCCTGTTCTGTTCATTCTCTCTGGGGCACCTGGCATTGGCCACTGTCAGAGGACAGGATGCTGGGCCGGACGGACCTTTGGTCTGACCCCGAATGGCCGTTTTTATGTTCTTATGTTCACCTGACAAGCAGGTCTTCGAGCAGTAAATGTGGACTTGGTATGTCTGCGCTACAGCTGTGCCACTGAAGTGTAGATACTATAGCAACAGAAGGGTTTTTTCCATCAATGTAGTAAATCCATCCCTTCTAGAGGCGGTAGCTAGGTTGATGGAAGAATTCTCCCGTTGACCTAGTTGCATCTGCAGTGGCGTCAACCTACCTGACATCACACAGTGAGTGAAATTTTTCACAGCCATGACTGCTGTAAGCTAGGTCAACCTAAGTTTTACGTGTAAACCAGGCTTCAGATACTAGTCAGTCCTTGACTGAAACAGAAATCCATACAAACTAACATGTTCAGTCCAGTATCTGAACTCCAAGACAAACCAGACTAATCACCAAATGCGATGAGCCCGGACGTATATACACCTACAACGAGGAGGGTTAGAAAGCAGAACCAGTTCTTACAAAAAACAAAAACCTTTTTCAAAAAGCAGAATTACGACAAGGTAGACTGAGATTTTCCAACTATTAGCCTGAAGTATCAAGTCACTATTTACATCAGGTACAATGTCTACATAGTCTTCTGACTGACACTAGGATGATGCCCACTCCGCACAGTCCAATAACCTCAGTAATGTAACAGATGAATAAAAACCTGTAATTGTGATCAGAGACAAGGCCAGACAGGAGACTCAAGAAGCACAGCAGTGCTTTAAAACAGAGGACTGATGGAGCTGGAGAAACTTTCAAGTAGGTTAGTTCCCACCTGAAGTCGTGCTCATTTTGTGACATCACAATTAGTTACTGTGAGAAAAACAGCAGGAACAGAGGAAATTCTAAACAACAAAAATCTTGTGCTTATGCAAATATCCTTAGCAATAAAAAACAAAAAAACCCCACAGTATAAGCAAACACAATAGAGGCAGACTTCTCTCTAAATAAGGCCAGGTCTACACTGGGGGGGGGGGGGGGTTGGGTCATCGATCTAAGTTACGCAACTTCAGCTGCGCGAATAATGTAGCTGAAGTCGACGTACTTAGATCTACTTACCGCAGTGTCTTCACTGCAATGGGTCAACTGCTGATGCTCCCCCATCGACTCCGCCTACACTTCTCGCTCCAGTGGAGTACTGGAGTCGACAGGAGAGCGCTCGGTGGTCGATTTATCACGTCTTCGCTAGACACGATAAATTGACCCCCACTGGATCGATCACTCCGGAGGTAAGTGTAGACATGCCTTTAGTTTTTCAAAGCTTTCCTTGAGGTCTCTACAATTCTTTAAACCATCCAAGGTAAGACTAAAATTCAGATATTTAATAAGCTGTGCTGGTAGCAGACAGCTGTAAATCTTTCACAGCGGAAATCTATAAATATTGGATCAATTTCCAAGCACAGCTTTGCATGTTATTCATTTCTAAAATAAAATAGCCTTCAAGGTTCTATTTCTTCACTGAATTATTTTCCAATTCCCATGAAAGAAAAGTGGCACATAGTCAGGCTAACTAACCTGGCACATTCATGTGAGAGTCATTCTCTATTATTATTTGCATTCCAGTAATGGTTTAAGGTGCCAGAGATCAGCAACCCCATTTTGCTTGTTGCTGTACAAACATCTCTTACATCTTGAAAAATTTACAGTCTAAATAGACAAGACATACAAAAGGGAGGACGGAACCAGAGGTGAAATGACTTGCCAAAAATAACACAGGGAGCAAGGGTATGTTTTCACTGCAGAGGTAACTCAAGTGAGAACAGTAACACTGCAAAACACCACCCGGGCTGCACAGAGTTCACGGTTGAGTCATCATACTAACACAGGCTGTAGTCTATACCACCAACAGACCAGCCAACTCTAATTTAAAGCATCCACTATACTTAAGTTTTCTTGAGGATGGATGAGATTGGAGTTTAAAGGCAACGCTCAAGTTATAACACAAGTTAACTCTGCTGTGAAGATAAACCATGTGGCAGAGCTGCAAATAGAAAGCAGGTCATCGAGTACAGTGGCCTATACACTTGACCTCAACACCACTGAAATGGAGTTATTAGGGGACTTCTCCCTCCCCATGATTTCTGCTACAGAGTGACCATATATTGACAATATTAAAAGCTACTTTTTAAAGCCAATTAGCTTTTTTTAATCTGGTTTATCCCCCCCACTTTTAGTTTACACAGCACAGTTAATGAGCCACTGTCTCAAACTGACCCGAGGCAAGACAGTGAGATTGGTCAGAAAGGGAAAACACTTGAAAAACTGCACTCCTCTGGAACAGTGCAGGGAAGTCCCGGACGAAGAATGTGAGAACCTGGGACAAAGCATTCTGTCAAAGAGATGGAACAATTTTCTAGAGGATAAAAAAATAAAAAAATTATTTTTTTCTCCCTGATTAGAGGGTAAACTGGTTCCTTTTAAGTCAATCTAATGGAGACAAGTTTCTCACAGCAGCAGATTTTGGGCATCTTTAATATCCGTCTCCTCATCTATTGTATGGAATTTTGGGACACCTACCAAATACCTATTACCAAGAACTTAATTGACTAGCTCAAAGACAATATGAAAGTTAGAGGCTAGAGAGAGGATCCACTAGCAAAGTCCAGGACAACTCCTTGATAAGAAACCCAATGCTCCTACCCCTTACTAACAAGAATTTTAGTTATAAGCTGGGGACGCACCAGTTGGAAGTAACGGAAGAGGAGAAGGACCTCGGAGTCCTGGTTGATCGCAGGATGACTATGAGTCGGCAATGTGATGTGGCCGTTAAAAAGGCTAATGCGGTATTGGGATGCATTAGGCGAGGTATTTCTAGTAGAGATAAGGAGGTGCTAGTCCCGTTATACAAGGCGTTGGTGAGACCTCATTTGAAGTACTGTGTGCAGTTCTGGTCTCCCATGTTTAAGAAGGATGAATTCAAACTGGAACGGGTACAAAGAAGGGCCACTAGGATGATCCGAGGAATGGAAAGCCTGTCGTATGAAAGGAGACTTGAGGAGCTTGGTTTGTTTTCCTTAACCAAAAGAAGGTTGAGGGGAGATATGATTGCTCTCTTTAAATATATCAGAGGGATAAATACCAGGGAGGGAGAGGAATTATTTCAGCTCAGTACTAATGTGGACACGAGAACAAATGGATATAAATTGGCAGTCGGGAAGTTTAGGCTTGAAATTAGGCGAAGGTTTCTAACCATCAGAGGAGTGAAATACTGGAACAGCCTACCGAGGGAAACAGTGGGGGCGAAAGACCTCTCCGGCTTTAAGATTAAGCTTGATAAGTTTATGGAGGGAATGGTTTGATAGGATAACTTGATTTACTCAATAGGTCAATAATGTGCCACCACTGGTAATTAGTACCGATGGTCAATGTTGGGATATTGAAAGTCTTTTTCCTGAGTGTCTGGCTGGAGAGTCTTGCCCGCATGCTCGGGGTTCAGCTGATCGCCATATTTGGGGTCGGGAAGGAATTTTCCTCCAGGGTAGATTGGCAGAGGCCCTGGAGGTTTTTCGCCTTCCTCCGCAGCATGGGGCAGGGGTCGCTTGCTGGAGGATTATCTGCTACTTGAAGTCTTTAAATCAAGATTTGGGGACTTCAACAGCTGAGTCAAGGGTGAGAATTATTTCAGGAGTGGGTGGGTCAGCTTTTGTGGCCTGCATCATGCAGGAGGTCAGACTAGATGATCATAATGGTCCCTTCTGATCTTAAGTTCTATGATTCTATGATTACTCTAGTTTATATTGACTATTCTAGCTTTCCCCTAATCTCCTTTTTTGCTGCCTCCAATTTTAATCATTTTCTTTTCTGCTGCTGCTTAGTGTTCCCAAACAGTAGTAGAAACTGAAAAGAGACTTGCTGGTTATCCTGCTGCTATTCAGAATACCATGGGCAGCAATGGGAAAACAATGAAAGTCAAGACATTTTCACTCTACAATTGCTTGGGAATGCTGCATACTTGGAGAGAACAGTACTGTATCAATATATTTTCTTCACAGTCATTAGGAACATCTGTAGTATTTAAATTTGAGTTTTTAGAGAAATTTTATTTAGGACCCCTAGCCCTCAAGAAGACTTTCCTACTAGTCAAGAGCAAGAACATTTTTCAAGCTCTACATTAGGGAAGACTGAGTGTTCAAAGGGCTCAGCCTTTTTTTAAAATAACTCAATGAATGTGAACTTCTGCTCCTGTTTCCTAATAACTTCCTGGATACTTTACAATTGTTTCCTCCCAGGAAGTTTATTCAATCTGTGCAGCTCCAATACTAACAATTCTTGTTGAGAGATAAGCTGTTCAAGAACATCAAAAGCACATTCCTAAAACTCAAACATTGACCTGTTTCTGGCTCAGCAACAATAGGGTTTTCATTTGGTCAAATGTCCCATTATAAGAAAGTAGAAGAATGAGCTGATACCGTACTGTCAAACGTCTCACTCAATTTTACTAATTCGTCACACTGCAATACCGCCTCCATCAAGAGATTAAACAAAGTTGGGATACCACTTTAAAAAGATCTGTTCTCCTCTAACAAATCTACAATATGTATGTGTGATAAGGAATTTCTCAAGTTAAGACAAAATTACCTAATAAATGATTCATTCTGTAGAGAAGCCTATCAGGTTACATCTACACTGCAGCTGGGAGGTATAATACCCAGCTCAGATAGAAGATATGTGCCAACTCTGCATGGGCTATCACCTAAAATTAGCCATGTTGCTATTGTGGCATGGGGAGCAGCTTGGGATAGCAGTCTGAATAAGTACCTAGGATCTCAGACAGGTATGTACGTGGGGGACTAGTGTGTGCTGCCGTGGCCACACTGCTAATGTTAGGTGCTAGCTCAAGCAGAACCAGCGCGTGTTCATCTACCCAAGCTGGGAACTACACCTCCAAGCTACTGTGTAGATGTACCCACAGATATCAAACAACTGATTGCCTCCACGATAAAGACAGAGTTGCACTTGCTGCAGGTGCTTTTGGCCCATCACATTTCCTTTTGATACTTTTTACCTGTAATTTATCTAAATGTTTAAAATTCTAGTAGCTCCTTATCAAAAGCAGCTGGCCTTATTCTCTATGGAGATTTGGCATTGCACGTTAAAAGACATGGTCTACGGGGTCAGACAAATGTCTAGTTAGACTAAAATTAGGGTTGCTTGTGGCCATTATATGGGTGCTCAAACAAAAAGGAAAAAATAAATCAATCCTCCATTAATTTTTAATACTTTGAAGACGAAAATTATTCATACTTACCATTAAGCAAAAATTAAGAATCAAAAGTTAATTGGAATACAAATCAAGACTGACTTTTATATCCAGAGCTTTACCTTTTGCCCTCTGTTTAAAGAAGGGGGGGGGGGGGAGAAGAGAGAGAGAGAACTGGCTTTTAATCATTTTGGTAACTTAATATTACTAGTTGCTACCAGTACCACAGATGACAAAACAATGGCAGAAAAACAATGCAGAGTTAAGTTTCTTGCAAACATTTGTCCACATTTCAAGGATTTTGCCACAAATTTTGCCTAAATAGTCTTATCTTCTCTCTATATACACATCAGCCTGACAATTAATAATCGCCTCTGGAAGAAGAGCACTTAGCATTTCTGTAGAGCTTTACATCTTCAAAGCACTGTACCAACATTAACTAATTAACAGTGATACAGAACTATCATATAAACCTAAGTTTTCAAGTAATGCAAATATGGCAGTTTCACCACCAATTTCCCAGGAGAATTCATGCAATGGAAAACATAGTGAATATGAAGATCAAAGATTAGTTACCTAAAATAGTATACATGTAGCATACATCAATAGAATATTCCATTGTTTACAATTACAGAACATTTTCAGGCAGGGGAAGAGCCACAAAATTAATAATTTTTGGAAAAAAATTAGACATGAACACTACTCTATATTGCTCACAATCTGAAATCAGACAAGACAAACAACATTCCAAGAGAGAAAGTTCTTGGAAAATTGAGAAGGGAGAAGGCATTCCTGGAAGAAGTGGGTTTTAATGAGAAAACGAGCATTCTGTAGAAAGACGACTATGCTCACCAAAGCCTAGAATGTGAAAAAAAGAGTAATAGAACCTACCTAGGTTAAATGACAGAACTAATAATGACTAAGCAAAGGGCCAGTTGGGGATATTAGTGCCATAATTTTAAAACAAAAACTTAAATCAGCAGCAATATTCCTGATGATTGTATACTTATATGTTGTATCCTTTCCCCTACCCTTCATTTCATTTGTACATTGTACTCCTTTTCCCCACCTCTAGCCTGTTTTTAAGATATTAATCTCTTTGGGGCAGGGACCCATGCCTTATTTTGACTGTACACTTAGCACACTTTGGGCATTAAAAACAAAATGTAAGGGAAGGAAGTTGATCAGAGAGATGGGTGGAGTGACATTAAGTAAGAAAGATATGGAAGGTTTGGACAAAGATACTGAAGTGAAGGGGATGAAACAAGAAGCAAATAGAAAAATTCAACATAATCATCAAGATGTACATACTCATATGATCATCTTATCCTCATCTTCTCTCTACCTGTTTTTGATCCTCACTGGTTATGTCATGTCAAACTTCGGTTTATGCTTTTGAGGGCAGGGCCTTTAACTTGTTCTCATGAGATGCAGACTTGCTCTTGTTCAGTGATCTTTTAGTTGCTCTCTAGGCTGCTTCAATTCTAGATGTGAATGTCATGACATAACAAATAATGCTGAACCTAGAAAAGATGACATCATTCACCTGAATTGTCTCTGGAAGCCATTTTCAATAATGTTTGATCGCCTGACAACTACTCGAGGTGTACACTGCATGCACAGAAATTTCAAGCATGAATCCAGAATCCTAAGTGGGGTCTCTATTCTTTTGCCTATGGGGTCTGGTCCTTAAGGGATGAGCGCTCTTGTCCAGAAATTGGTTTGCTTTGCCACTCAGTATATGGGTATATCAGCCCAAATTCTCAGCTAAACTAGGAGAAGATACACAGTCCATGATCTGAAGTGAATCATGGATGATAGATCTGTTCATACTCAAATCATTTTTTACATCAGGGTGCACCAATAAGACTTATATGAGAAGAGAACCCCTCTTTTAGATCTATGCTTTTTCCTCTTCCAATGCTAACGTTTGGACTTCTATGGCAATTAAGGAGGACACGTCCTTGAAGTAATTTTACTCGTAAGGTACACCAAATCCTCATGGTACCCTTAGACGACGACTAGTCCTATTCACAAATCCATTAATGACAATCCTCAGGCTACCTCAGACCCAGCAGAAGTCCTTAGGGAACAAAATCCCTCTAAGGAAAGGAGATCCACAGCAAAGAATCAAGGAGATAATGATGAAATACCCAGCCCCCACAGCCAGGGGAAATCAATAAAACATGTCCTTTGCAGAGTAGGAGCAAACAACAACTGCAGCTCCTTCTATAGAGGCAGCTATCTAGTGACAATCTAGACATGCTGATACCAGAGCACTAATGTTTACAAACTGAAAATGAAGTTGACTGCTTTCAATTTCTGGCAAGTGTCTGGATTACCTATCAAGAGGGAATATCAACCATACACTCAGAGAAGAGGAGATATTTTGTGATGGATGCATAAGTTTTTAGGCTCCCTATTGCTTATGTAACCAATATTGAGTTCCCAACCGGATTGGATCTCATGAAAAGAGCCTAAATGTGGGTCAGCAGGAAAACAATTCTGTTGGTTTCAGAATGACTTGAACTGGTTTGCTTGCAGACAAAAAATTGTAAGAGATTTTTACACTTCAAACCGCTTGATTTTTACATTTCAAGCCAGACTGTTTCTAAAGCAATTGTCTTGGGTACAATACATATACCACAAACTGACATTATTAATGGTGCATGTAGAACTCTTAGAAAGGAAACGAGGCAAGGAGCCTTCTGCTAAAGAAAGCTAGTTTGTTTCAGATGATGTTTTACAATGATTTGGAGTAGTGTGCGCCTCTTTAAATGCGTCTTCAAGAACGTAAAAAGAATCCTTAGCTTCTCTAGAACACTGACTGTTTTGTTTGAAGCTGCCAAAAGCTACAAACCAAGATCAAACTTTTTCCCTAAAGTATACAGTATAGCTCAGTTCACACAAGCTTCGTTGTAACTGCTAGTTTATGCTCTCTCTTCTGTGAAACAAACCTTTATGTCTCCACAGTGGAAAAAAACACTGGTATATATCCTTTTCAAGATGTATGTAGCCAATTAAATTGTAAAGTAATACCTGTTTGAAAGTTTGGCTCAAAGAAGCGATACATTCTTAAAATGGGATCAGTGCCAAAAAAGGTCACCTTACATTTTAGGGTCACCAAGACCATTCAGTTTTGGAATCTGGCATTTTGTTTCTAATTTAAATTAAAAACCAGAGGTTGGAAGGATTAAATATTATGCATACTATATATTCACACAGCTCTTCCTCAATGGTAAAACAAACCTAGATGCAAAAACAATAATTCAAGAGTTGGTTGTGATTTTACAAGTTATTCAGAAAGAGGCAGAGAAATGACAGCTGGATTGGGCTTTGTAACTTTTCTTCCCAAAAACAGTTCAGCTTTAGGTTTGCTGCTGTGCTACTATTATATACCTTCTTTTAGGACCTGAGGAAGATTGCACATGCTAGCTTCCTGAGGAGCAGTACACGTGGGTGATGTAATGTCCATGAGACAGGAAACGCTAAAGTGAAATCCTTAATAGCACTAAGGGGAGAAAAACACCAGATAAAGAGAACAAGCATCTGTATAAAAGGATGAAAAATAAAAACTTCACTTTCGTTTGTCTCGTGTAATAAGAGCATCCTAATTTACATTTATATTTTAAATGCATAGTACAGAAATAAATTTATGCAAAGTAGAAAAAACAGTACAATTGCTATTTCCAGTATGTTTGCACTCCATCCACAAACCTATACAATGAGTCACCAAGAAAACGGATTAAGAACAAATATCAACTGTACCACCTCTCTACCTCTGACTTCTTAGCTTTCTAATTACAAGTCTAGTATTTACAGTAACTTAAATCCATACAGTAACTTAAATCTTATGGCTTCAAACCTAAGAATGCTGCTTGCCATGTTTTAGGAACTATCAACATTAGCTGCTGTCACCTTCACAATTATATATTCATAAAGTCTACCAAACAAGTTCAAATTTCAGTCATTTACGCTTGATCTTTGCTGATCTTAGATCTGGAGCAAATCAAGGCTCAGTCATTTCAATACTATTAGCCTGTTAAACTTTAAAATCAATATAGAAGTTTTTTTCTGAGCTAAATCTTCAGAAAGTTGTATGACACTTTAAAATCAAAGGTTTGTAATTCAGAGTTATTTCCTTATTTTAATTCATGAGTTTCCTATATATTAGAAATGTAGATGAACGGTGTTACACTATTTTAGCTAACCTAAAAGTTAATGGATATTGCAAGTGTGGTTAGATGTTCAGCTGTTTGCGTGTGTTCTCCCTGTGTGCCGCCCCAGCTCTGCGCAGACAGACAGCACAGCAGATCTCGAGCGAACCACTCAATGACCACGAGATCTGTTAAGGTACGAAGGCACCAGGCCAGGTTTATTGTTGACAAAGCACAGTAATAGCACCTGGCAGACTTTACGAGGATACTAAGACATGTATGCTTATGACAATGGACACAGTTCAGTGAATGGCGGGACTTTCCATTCCCCCCTCGGATGGACCAAAACACTTTGTCAAAGATACCTCTTTATACCCTGATACAAACGTACTGCCCCTCTGACATAGTTACTCCCCCCTGATGTGGCTAGTTATTACCCATCTCCTTCTACATGTTGGTTTGATTAAAACATTTTTATTTATTACATTGTTATTCTGACCTTATCTTTTAGGAGAGGTCAGTGTGTTCCTGTTATCCTTTGGGACTGTTTTTGTACCATCCTTGATACTAGGATGTTTTGGTACCACTGTTCTGGAACGTGTTTGCATGAGTACTTTGTACCTAGTACTTCTTAGGAATGTGTGTTTTTGCAATATTAGCCATGTTTTTGCCAGATTCTGTGAACTTGCAAGCAAGCAGAGCCTGACGTTTGCTTACAGCCTCACTTTTGCTAACTTTGCTTTATATTAGCAAAGCTTGCCCACTACTTTAGCTCAGGACTCATACCGGGTCTTATATTTTAGGCTTTCTTCCTACTACAGCAAGCACTATTAACCTCGCAAAACACTCATGATAAAGCTATTCACCACAATTAGTGTTTTCATGACAACTGTTCCTTATAAAATTTGTCAAACCATATTCATCTAATTTTCTTTCAAATTTGCAAAGAGAAGAAATCCATTAGTCTTCTCAGATGCATGTGATGTTTTAAATTCACTGGTGGCTTACTAACTCAACATTTTACATTATAAAAGGGTTAGAAAAATCAAGCTTTGAACAATGCCACTCTAAGCAGAGTATCAGATATTGACAGAAATAATGCAGATATCACTTTGTATATTCAAAGTTATATGGTTGGACTAATATATTTAAAAGGTACAGTATATGATATCAAAATAATCCTTATTCTACTATAATCAAGTAGTTCTAAAAGCATTACATTTATTAATTTAAGATTAGTCACCTGTTCAAGTGCTCACTTCCACTTCACACTCCACCAGATTGATCCCTGTAGCCATGGTAATGCACTCTCCTACCCATTTTTCCTTAGTTGAGAAACGTCCCACTTGGTGAAATCCTAGGGTAGCCCACTTTCTAATGGCACAAAACCGAACACCCTTGCCCTATCCCCTGCCAAGCCCCTTCCCTGAAGTCCCGCCCCCCCCCCTCCATTCCCCCTCCCTCCGTCGCTTGCTCTCCCCTACCCTCACTCACTTTCATTGGGCTGGGGCAGAGGATTTGGGTGCGGGAGGAGGTAAGAGCTCCAGCTGGGGGTGTGGGCTCTGGGGTGGAGCCAGGGATGAGGAGTTTGGGGTGCAGGAGGGAACTCCGGTCTGGAGCCGAGGGGTTTGGAATGCAGGAGTGGGCTCAAGGCTGGGGCAGGGGGTTGGGGTGCAGACTCCGGCTGGGGGTGGGGCAGAGGATATGGGGTTTGGGGTGTAGGAGGGGTTGCAGGGTGCAGGCTCTGGGAGGGAGTCTGGGTGACGGAGGGGGCTCAGGGCTGGGGTAGGGTGTTGGGGTGCGGGCTCCAGGAGGGGATTCTGATCTGGGGTCAGGGGTTGGCGTGCAGGAGGGGGTTCGGGCTCCAGCCGGGCAGCGCTTACCTCAGGTGGCTCCCGGTCGGCAGCGCAATGGGGATAAGGCAGGCTCCCTGCCTGCCCTGGCTCTGTGCAGCTCCTGGAAGCAGCCGGCATGTCCGGCTCCACGCCTGCAGGCGCAGCTAGGCGGCTCCAGGCCCACAGGCCCTGCCACCCGCAGCTCCCATTAGACACAGTTCCCAGCCAATGGGAACTGTGGAGCTGACGCTCAGGGCAGGGGCAGCGTGCGGAGCTTCCTTGATCGCCACTGCACCTAGGAGCTGTACATGCTGACCGCTTCTGTGAGCCACAGGGAGCTTGCCTTAGCCCTGCTGCGCCACCGACCAGACTTTTAATGGCCCCGTCAGCGGTGCTGTCCCTTTTCGACCAGGCGTTCCGGTCGAAAACCGGACACACGTCAACCCTATGTAATTCAGGGAAAAATACGGATGAGAATATGATTTGCTATTTCAGCAAATTTATTCTCAGTTGATATACTCTAAGTTTCTTAAAGTACTCAATTCACACAACAACCATTTAATGTTTATATTGCCTAGGTTAACCTAATGCACTTAACATACGGAACCCAGAACATTTTGAAGAGAAAAGCACAGAGAAAAAGCATATAGCCTCAACACACAGCCTAAAGCAGGCATAGGTCCTCTGGCTGCTCCACAGAAACATGCAATATTTTAAAAATGTTTAAGACTAATATTTTAACTCTTCAGCCTTACACATCACAGAAAGTGAATTTTCAGACTGATGCATGTAGCTTTAGTTTAAATTTCACTCGGCCTGACGTATTTGTCAAATGCCCTTCTGTTGCTCTCCCTGGGGAATTGAATTTTTTCTCTTCCTAATGCGTGTGTTTTGTTTCCCAAGAAATAGAATTTAATGTTTGTTTATATTAATGTATGCATTTACATAGCTGCTTCTCCCCTACAAATACATTTCCAGTAGCTCAAACATTGATTAAAAGCAGAAATGTGCAGCCTCAAAACACTGCTACGACAGAATTTTTTTTAGCTTTGTCTTTGATATCTTGCCACATTTGAAGTAATATTGTTTGATTTCTTATGCATTTCCAAATTTAAAACCTTTCAGAACTGAACATAGCTATAACCAAGTAATTTAGATGCAAATATTAGCCAAAAACTGAAATTACGAGGTATCGGACGGCTGGTGGAGAAGAGAAGTAAATCACTTCAGGTATACAGTAATTCGTTGTAATCCAGGCCCTCAGTGTTCAGGTCTACACCAAAAGAAAATCAATTTCTCGGGCAAATAAAACTGCATAAATTTAGCTTCCTTCTATTAGAACTTCATAAGAGCAGTGCACTATATCATGTGTAAATTAGTTCTTCTCATCCTAAGGAAAAAAAAAAATCTGCTCAGCTACAACCACTTCTGTTCAGATACACAGGACTATTACAGCTCTTCTCCAATCACAGGCCAAACCTTACTGCTATTGACGGCTAACAGCTTTCACCAGCCCCCTACTGAGGGCCTCAAACATTCCACTGCTCTGTCAGGCAATGAAAATATCAGCAACAGGATTAAAGCAACCCTCTTAAGCAAAGACTAGCTCAGTAACATCCAAAACAAAAAGTAAAAAACCCCGGGTGCTTTTTTGGGTACACCAAACTTATCTGTCACTCCAAATTACAGTCATCCGAATCTGTTTGAAAATTAACTTACCATAAATATACTCAATAACCAACAAAAATAAAAGTAGACCTGAGAAATGTGTGTGTTTATAAATACCTTATTGGCCATTAAAAGGCACTGATCAAATTAACTAAGGTATAGAAAAGAGTACTCTCAAAATGAAGGGCATCTGGTTTTATGCTAAAAATTTACGAGGGAAAGAGAGGAAAGAGTAGCGCGCAAAAAAAAAAAAAGAAGCACAACAGGATTTCTCTTGCCATTTCTGATCTCACTACACCCTGAACACCAATTCACTGTTACTCCTATTCAACTTCATACCAGGGAGTGGTGAAGAGCTGACCAGAAGCATTCAAATAGGGAACAGTACAAAAAAACCAAACACCACACACAACTACCCTCCACACACACACAGAAAATGGAAAATCTATTTTTTTAAAAACAAGAAAGCGGGGCAAGAGACACTTGAGGGGAGCTGTAAGCGCTCAAAATTTAAAAATATCTTTGGGAAAGAAAATGATGGAAAACAATAAGGCAGGTAACAGGCCTTGTATTATAATACACAATACATTCAGAAGTTTTCTTGGGCAACTTGGCAAATGTAAAAATCACTAGAATGGCCAAATAACCACCACTACATATTTTTTAAAATAATTCTATCACATCTTCCAGCCTAGACTTTAGGATATTTTCTCAGACAACAGGCAAGTGAGGCATTCCGAGCATCAGTTCTCTTTTTTGGCCAATCATCTTAAATAAGAACACAATTTAAAGGGGGTTCATTTCTACAAGTAGGTGACAAGGACAGTGGCTGCAGCGCTTTCATAATTAGAATAAGATTATTAGATTTTTTGTAAAAACACATTCAAGGATGCTTGAAAAGCTAATTACTGTCATCACTGTTAAATGAAAATAGTAAGAATTCTATCCTAAAAAATATTTTAAGTTTTCTTAAAAATCAACTCTTTGGAAACCTGAATATTAGCACTTAGGCCCTGATCCTGCATCTAACCTGAAGGTGGCCACATCAACATCAGTGCAGAAGCTCATCTTCAGTAGGACTCCATGCAAGCTCAGCAGTCTGCCTCTGAACAGTCAGCTGCAGCACTGGGGCCTTAAGATATCAAATGTATGTTTCTGTAGATTTATATGGCTAAATGGTGCTTCTGTAGAATATATATCAATCTGTTTATATTTGTGCACAATACCTAATAAACATCTTACAACTACTTTATATGACAAACAGATAGAAAGTGATTTAGCCACTGAATAAGGGCAAGGTGTAGACGACTTTTCTATGCAAATATATTTAAAAACATCACAAGTATGATGAAAATCCAAAGACCAGAAATGCAGATATGATGGCACATTATTGTACCTATTCAAATGCATATTTTATACATTTATGCCTTCCCTTGCTTTGTGTCAACATTATGCATTTTGTGTACTATTTTTCTTTCTGCCTTTAAAAAAGTGTAAAAAAAATATGTTGTTGGGTCTCTCAAGGTTAAACAACATTAAATTTGATCACTAGTAACTACTACAGATGCAAGAAGTAATAAATGGTACTAGAGAGATACCAGTCTGAAAATAAGAGGTTTATGCTAAAAATACTGGCATGCATTTTAAATGCACCGCTAGAATACTAGTTTTCCCATTTTTATTTTAAATTGTTTATTTTAAATTGAAGATACTCAATACAAGGATTATTTTTCACATTTCAAAAATGAAGCAGGTTTTAATTTATATTTACACATACACATACATCACACACACACACCCCTACCCCGATATAACGCTGTCCTCGGGAGCCAAAAAAAATCTTACCGCGTTATAGGTGAAACCGAATTATATCGAACTTGCTTTGATCCGCCGGAGTGCGCAGCCCCGCCCCACCATCCCACATTTTCTGGGAATGGACAAGATGACTACACTCTTTTGTCTTTATTTTCTATGATTTTATTATAAAAATGTGCTTCAAATTGCATCACAAGGTTGTGAAGTCCAAAAAGGATGATGTAAATATGATGTAACTGGAATATGCTTTCTGCAAAAGGTCTCTTGTAAGGTATCATTACAAACCTTATAATCTACTGAGTGTGTTCATCCTATTTGTATGCATGTATCAGTCTTGTATCTGAAGCTAGAAATATAAAGTATAACTCTGATGTCCTATGGTAATTATGCAAAGTGTGGGCCATTAATGGTGGTTTAAAATCTTGATGGCTCCCATTGACTAGGACAATTGGTTGTAGATGGTTTATTTACCTGCAAGCCTTCCCTTGTATGTGTGGGCCAGCCCAGGAAGAATGGAGGCTGGGGGTCTCACAGGACATGTGATCATGTCACTTGGTACTGGAATCTTAAATCTGGTACTTTTCCATTTAGAAGGAGGGGTGGGGACCCAGAGAGAAAAGATTCCCTCCTTGTGCCAAAGCTATAAAAGGGGGTGGAACAGAACAAAGGAGGCTGCAGTCATGAGAAAGCCTCCGGTTTCCACCTATGATGTCTGCTGGAACTAACTAGTCTGTGAAAAAAGCTTATTGGAACATCTCTGAGGGTGATATATTATCTGTAATCAGTTTCTTAATGTATTAGGCTTAGACTTGCGTGTTTTTGCTTTATTTTGCTTGGTAACTTACTTTGTTCTGTCTGTTATTACTTGAAACCACCTGAAACCTACTTTTTACACTTAATAAAATCACTTTTGTTTATTAGTAAACCCAGAGTAAGTGATTAATACCCGAGGGAGCAAACAGCTGTGTATGTCTCTCTATCAGTGTTATAGAGGGCAGACAATTTATGAGTTTACCCTGTATAAGCTTTATACAGAGTAAAACAGATTTATTTGGGGTTTGGATCCCATTGGGAGCTGGGTGTCTGGGTGCTGGAGGCAAGTAACCTGCTGAGCTGTTTTCACTTATAGCCTGCCACTTTGGGGGCGTGGTCCGGACCCTGGGTCTGTGTTGCAGCAGGCTAGTGTGTCTGGCTCAACAAGACAGGGTTCTGGAGTCCCAAGCTGGCAGGGAAAATGGGCTCAGAGGTAACTTCAGCACATCAGGTGACAGTCCCAAGGGGATCTCTGTGACAGAACCTGTCACAAAGGGTGTTAATATGATCTCCTAAACAAAAGCCACATTTGGGATTTTTTGTAAAAATATATTTTTGGAACATCTTGGTTACAAGTTTCGTCCTCTTACCACACATTCATAGTATTGAAATTTATTTTACTGGCTAATTAAAAGTTCATATGCTGACTGGTACATTATTCGCTGCATATATATTGCAGTTTTTAAAAATCCATTGCTGTTTTATACACTTGCACTGTAGTTTCTGTTCAAGTAATGTTCTGCACACTCCCTATAGGCAAGGCAACGATAACAGCAATGTAAGGTGCCTGAAGTCATAAAGCCACACTGCTAATTTCTGGAATTCATTCTGCCCATATGTAAATTCAAACAGATTCAAGAGAGGCATATTTAATATTCTTTTTATACAATTAATGGACAATGTATTTTTTCAATACAGGAAATTCACCTACCAGAACTGGAACTCCTCTGCAGATCCACGCTGTAGAAGATCGCATTCTATGCATATTAGTTTCTGATCCAAACACAACCATCATAGTCATAAAAGGAAGCAACCCAAATATTTAATATTCATCAGTGTGGATCTGCTGAGACAACAATATTCAGAGAACCCAGTTCTAGGCAAGAAATCTTCCTGACTTTCAGGCAAACTGTATAGATCACCTGTATAAAAAGAAACCAGAAAACAAAAGCAATTCCCAGGATGACAACTGCAGAACACTACAAGAAAGACTGGAGGAGGTCCCTTCCCAAAACAAGCCTCTGATCTTTTTCAAGAGAACAAAGCTAATTGGCAATAACTGAAGAATCATCTGTATACTCACACTGAATATACAAGACAATACCACTTTACTATGCCACAGTACCTTTGGTAGCAGTTAAAAAAAAAAACATCAGGAGAGGTGAGTCATCCCCCTCAAGCTACTGGAAACAGAGGGTGTAAGAGACCCACCCTAATCATCCCTCAGCTCCTTTCAATTTCCCCAGAACCACACTTGTAAAGTTTGCCATAAGGGGAGCAGCATAGTCTAATCTTGTTCTCTACCCACTAGAAATCAGGTTCTATACCCAACTCTGACACTGTTTCTCTGAGACATTTTGGTCAAGTTACTTTACCTGTGGTTCAGTTTCCCCAACTGTAAAAATTAGATAATAACCAGGCAATAACCATACAATTATGATTAAGATATTTTAATGCATGCTGTCTCAGATTAGCTGCAACTGAATTTTAAAAAGAGATTGTTTTTCTAACACTCCCCAACTAGGTCATCACTAGGCCTCCAGTCCACAAAACAGAAGTGCTCGAACACAAGTGAGTGAGAGGTGTTGGGAGGGAGCAGCGGGATAGCAGGGGGAGCTGGGAGGAAGATTAGGGCAGTAAGGTAGCCAGGGGAGGTCCAGAAGAGCAGGGGTGGACTCCCTGCAGAGCCCATACTGTCCCCCTCCAACCTGTGACTGACTCCTGCTCCCTGCAGGGGGGCTCCACTGTCCAGGCAGCTCTGCTACCCATCTCCTGACATAGCCCAGCTACGCACCCCCATGCTGTCCTGACCGCAACACCACCAGCTTCCTCCATGCTGACCCACCAAGCTTCCCCTGTTGGCTCAGAGGATACTCTGCAGTTGGGGATGGAAAAGGAACCATCTGACTGATTGACAGAAGTACTGGAATGCTGGAAGTACTGGAATGCCATTCTGGCTCTCCCACCAAAAAAATTGCTGTAATGGCATTCACGAGCATTCTGGCATGACTTGAGTGCTAAGTGTCACTACAGGATTGAGTTAAGTTTGCTTGGGTGCCTTACATGTGTGTTTGGATTTCTTTTACAACCTGAAAATACATTGAGTCGAAATTTAATTCTGAATTTCCTTGGTTTGTAATGATTGTTGCAAATATTTTTTTAAAAGTGTAATGTTTTCAACCCATAAATTACTAGAGTCAGCCTAACTTCAATACCTGGAAAGATACTAGAATAAACTATCAATCTGTAAGAATCTAAAGGAGAATAGGATTATAGAGACTAGCCAACATGGATGTGTCAAGAATAAATCAAGCCAAATCTACTTAATTTCATTCTTTGACAAGGTTACTGGCCTAGTGGATAGGGAGAAGTAGTAGATGTGACATATCTTGATTTTAATAAGGCTTTTGACACAGTCCTAACATGATATTCTCATACGCAAACTGAGGAAAATGTGGTCTAGATGAAATTATTATAAGGTGGCTGCACAACTGATTGAAAATCCATACTCAAAGACTAAATATCAATGGTTCGCTGTCAAATAGAGGATGTACCGAGTGGTGTCCCACAAGGGTCAGTCCTAGGTCCGGTACTACTGAATATTTTTATGAATGACTTGGATAATGGAGTGGAGAGTATGGTTATAAAACTTGCAGATGACACCAAGCTGGGAGGGACTGCAAGCACTTTGGAGGACAGGATTAGAATTCAAAATAACCTTGATAAATTGAAGAATTGGACTGAAATCAACAAAATGAAAAACAATAAGAAGCAAGTGCAAAGTAGTTAATCTAGGAAGGAAAAATCAAACGCACAACTAAAAAATGGGAAATAACTGGCTAGATGGTAGTACTGTTGAAAAGGATCTGGGGGTTACAGTTGATCACAAATTGAATATGATTCAACAATACTATGCAGTTGTGAAAAAAGCTAAATATTCTTGGGTGTACTAACAGCAATGCTATATGTAAGATATAGGCAGTAACTGTCTTGTACGCTTGGGAGGCCTCAGATAGAATACTGTGTCCTATTCTGGGTGCCACACTTTAGGAAAGATGTGGACAAATTGGAGAGAGTCCCAAGGAGTGTAACAAAAAATTATAATAGGTTTAGAAAACCTGACGTTCAAGGAAAGGTTAAAAAACTGGGCATGTTTAGTCTTGAGAAAAGATGACTCCGTGGGACCGGATACCAGTCTTCAATATGTGAGAAGCTTTTTTAAAGAGGACTGTGAGCAATAGTTCTCCATGTCCACTGAAGGGACGACAAGAAGCAATCGGCTTAATCTGCATCAAAGAATATCTAATCTAAATCTTAGGAAAACTTTTTAAACATAATGGTAGTTAACCTCTGGAATATAATCCCAAGGAAGGTTATAGAATCCCCATCGCTGGAGATTTATTAAAAACAGTTTAGACAAACGTCTGTCAGGGATGGTCTAGGTTTACTTGGTGCTGCCTCAGCACCGGTTCAGGACTGACTTCTCAAGGTCCCTTCTAGCCCTACATTTCTAAGGGCTTGGCTACACTGGCAAGTTACAGCGCACCAAAGCCGCGCACAGCGCTGTAACTCACTACCCGTCCACACTGGCAAGGCACGTACAGCGCTGTATCTCCAGAGATACAGCGCTGCTTGTACTCCTCCTCCGTCAGAGGAATAAGGAGAATTGCGCTGCTGCTGCAGCGCTGCGGCGCCAGTGTAGCCGCCCAATGCGCACTGATTGGCCTCCAGAAGTATTCGGCAGTATCCCACAATGCCTGTTCTAGCCACTCTGGTCATCAGTTCGAACTCTACTGCCCTGGCCTCAGGTGACCAACCGTCAGACCCACCCTTTAAATTCCCCGGGAATTTTAAAAATCCCCTTCCTGTTTGCTCAGCCAGCCAGGTGTGGAGTGCTATCAGCGAATCTTTCCAGGTGACCATGCCTCCACGCGCCAGGCGAGCCCCAGCATGGAGCAATGGCGAGTTGCTGGACCTCATCAGTGTTTGGGGGGAGGAAGCTGTCCAGTCTCAGCTGCGCTCCAGCCGTAGGAATTACGATACCTACGGGCAGATATCAAGGGCCATGATTGAAAGGGGCCATGACCGGGACGCTCTGCAGTGCAGGATTAAGGTGAAGGAGCTGCGGAATGCCTACCGCAAAGCCCGCGATGCAAACAGCCGCTCGGGTGCTCCCCCCACGACCTGCAGATTCTATAGAGAGCTAGATGAGATACTTGGGGGTGACCCCTCCTCCATGCCGAGCACCACCATGGACACTTCAGAGCGGGTGGTGGAGGAGGAGGAGGACGAGGAGGAAACCGGGAGTCAGGGTGCTGGGGAGGTTGGAGACACCCCGGACTACCTGGGTCCATGCAGCCAGGAGCTCTTCTCGAGCCCGGAGGAAGCTAGCCAGTCACAGCAGCCGGCACTTGGTGGAGGACAAACTGGTGGAGGACAAACTGAAGAGCGTGTTCCCGGTAAGCGCTTTATTTCTTTTGGGAAGGAAGTTTTTCGGGAGAGGAGGGTTAGGGCTGCATGCATGCCTAGATGTGGAATAGCGCATTGATGTGGTCTATCACTTCGCGGTAATCGGCCGCGGTAATCTCTTCGAAAGTCTCATCCAGAATGTGGGCAATGCGCTTGCGCAGGTTTCTTGGGAGAGCCGCCGTGGTCCTTGTCCCAGTGAGGCTAACGTGTCCGCGCCACTGTGCCACGAGGGGTGGGGGGACCATTGCTGCACACAGTGAAGCTGCATATGGGCCAGGGCGGAAGCCGCATTGCAATAGAAGACCCTCCCTTGCTTCCCAGGTCACCCTCAGCAGTGAGATATCTTCCAGGACGAACTCCTGTGGAAAATTTTGGGACAGTGTTCAGTGTAGGTGCCCCCTGCAGCTGTTGGCTCTCCCCAAGGCACAGAAACCCAGAAGACAGTACAGCCCAGAAACAATCAGTCCCCCTTACTCACCATTTTGGGGCTCCCGTGGGTTATGTCCGCTCTCTTTGGGACAGGAAAATTATGCTATTGTGTACACTGTGTGTGCCCTCCTCAAGTGCGGGGGAATGATTACTCTGTCTGGTTTAAACAATGCTGCCTCTGTTAAGTGTTGCATTTTGCCTTTGCAGATGCAACCTTGAGACCTCAGCCGTCCGTGTTTACACCTGCTCAAAGACTGCAAAGACTCCGGAGGAGACCGCGGAAAAGCAAGGAAGACATGCTGCACCAAGTCATGCAGCAGTCTGTTAAAGAAAATCAAAAAGCCCAGGAGTGGAGGGAGAGAGCGCAGGAGTGGAGGGAGACAGAAAGCAGGATCCGCCAGGAAAACTCATCGCACCGGCGGCAGGCCACACAGCACCGGCAGCAAAGCACGGATAGGCTGATAACCATCATGGAGCGCCAAGCAGACTCTATCCAGGAGCTCGTAGCCATGCAGGCGGAGCACTACCGCGCCCGCCCCCCCATGCAGCCCTTGCCCCAAAACTCGTTACCTTGTGCCCCCATGTCCCCTCCAACCCACTTTCCCCAACGTGCGGGTTCTTACCGCCAACTGCTGCCTCCAACACCGGTATCTTCACCACCCAGCTCTGAAAACTACGAGCCTTACCCCCTGCACTCAACCCCCATCACCATGCAGTATAGACATCATGAAGTGCAGCACTCAATGCAAAGCAGTGGAGACAGGACATACGCAGATCTCTGATTGTACCATTCCCCATCCCAACCCCACCCCACCCCATTGCCCTTTCTTGATTCCCAAACAGTTGTTTCTTTCAATAAATTTATTTTCTTTTCAATAAATGGATATTTTGGTTTTGAAAACATTCTTTATTATTGCATAAAGTAAAAGATCCATTAGGCCAGGAACCAGGCACTGCAAATCAGTGAAGCAAACACAGATTCCTACCAACATTGTAACCACAGGGCACCAGACATTACTGCTGGCTTTCAGCCTCAAATTGCTCCCTCAAGGCATCCCTAATCCTAGCAGCCCCGTGCTGGTCCCGTCTAGTAGCCCTGCTCTCTGGCTGTGCAAATTCAGCCTCCAGGTGTTGAACATCGGAGGTCCATGCCTGCCTGAATATTTCACCCCTCCCTTCACAAATATTATGGAGGGTACAGCACGCGGATATAACCGCGGGGATGCTGTTTTCTGCCAAGTCCAGCTTCCCATACAGAGATCGCCAGCGGCCCTTTAAACGGCCAAAAGCACACTCCACAGTCATTCGGCACCGGCTCAGCCTGTAGTTGAACCGTTCCTTGCTACTGTCAAGGCACCCTGTGTAGGGTTTCATGAGCCACGGCATTAGCGGGTAAGCGGGGTCTCCAAGGATCACAATGGGCATTTCGACTTCCCCTACTGTGATCTTCCTATCGGGGAAAAAAGTCCCGGCCTCCAGCTTCCTGAACACGCCAGTGTTCCGAAAGATGCGTGCATCATGCACCTTTCCGGGCCACCCTGTATTAATGTCAATGAAACGCCCACGGTGATCCACTACCGCCTGGAGTACCATAGAGAAATACCCCTTCCGATTAACGTACTCGGAGGCTAGGTGCTCCGGGGCCAGAATAGGAATATGCGTCCCATCTATTGCCCCTCCACAGTTAGGGAAACCCATTTGTGCAAAGCCATCCACAATGTCCTGCACGTTACCCGGAATCACGGTTCTTCTGAGCAGGATTTTATTAATGGCCCTGCAAACTTGCATCAGCACGATTCCAACGGTCGACTTCCCCACTCCAAACTGGTTCGCGACCGATCGGTAGCTGTCTGGAGTTGCCAGCTTCCAGATTGCAATAGCCACCCGCTTCTCCACCGGCATGGCGGCTCTCAATCTCGTGTCCTTGCGCCGCAGGGTGGGGGCGAGCTCCTCACACAGTCCCATGAAAGTGGCTTTTCTCATCCGAAAGTTCTGCAGCCACTGCTCGTCATCCCAGACTTGCAGGACGATGTGATCCCACCACTCAGTGCTTGTTTCCCGAGCCCAGAAGCGGCGTTCCACGGTGCTGAGCATGTCCGTGAATGAGACAAGCAATTTCGTGTCGTACGCGTTACGTGACTCGCTATCATCGTCGGAATCCTCGTCGGACTCCTCACTGTCACTTCGGATCTTAAGGAACAGCTCGACTGCTAAACGTGACGTGAAGGCGAGACTCGTCAGCATACTCCTCAGCAGTTCGGGCTCCATTTCCCGCAGACCGAAACGGAGCACACAGATCGCGCTGCACAAAAGCCGTTAAAAGATGGCGCCAAATGTGGACGGAAACACAGGGATTGCTGGGATGTGAAGCGATGCATCACGGGGCGTTGGGACAGGACCCAGAATGCCCCGCGCCCACCGCCCCCTTCCCACAAGCCACCGCGCCAAAGTGGCGCGAAAATGGGAAGAGGTGCTCTGTGGGATAGCTGTCCATAGTGCGCTGCTCCCAATGCCGCTGCAAGTGCCGCCAATGTGGCCACGACAGTGCGCTGGCAGCTGTCAGTGTGGACAGACTGCAGCGCTTTCCCTATTCAGCTGTACGAAGGCAGGTTTAACTCACAGCGCTGTACATCTGCCAGTGTAGCCAAGCCCTAAGATTCTATACTTCCAACATTATCTACAAGGTAAGGTAATTTCTCCCACCTTGGATTTTCCTTTTAATGTTTTTTTAAAATACATGAACATTAGTCAAGAAATCCAAACAGAATGCCATCATGCAATACCTCTAATGAGCTAAAGTCATTAAACAACCTTAAATCATTTTTATTTTAAATTTAAGGCCAAATAGACCAGTTAACTCAGGTTGTTTTGTAATACTAAAGAGCAGCAGAAAGCATTCAAAGCAGGCTGGTGAATCTGGCCATTAATTTCCTAGCATGTGGCCAAAGAACTTTTAAGAGAAGTGACATCTGAGGGCCAAATAATCTATCAATGACAACTCTTGACACACGTGCAGTCCCCCCACACACACACACGCACCCCTCATTGTGCCACTGATTCATTTCAACCATGCAAATCGGCTGGAATCTAAGGGTGATCTCACAATGGCCCAACTGAGCTTGAGCCATTGACATGGCCTTGTAGATTAATCTATAAACAGCAGTTCTCAAATAGTGGGTGGCCCCCATTTTAATGGGATCGCCAGGGCCGACATTAGACTTGCTGGGATCCGGGGTCGAAGCAGAAGCCTGAGCCCCGCTGCCCTGGTGGTGGTGGGCCCGGGGCGACGGAGCTTGGCCTTCCCCTACTCTGGGCGATGGGGCTCGAGCGGGTCAGGCTTCAGT
Source organism: Platysternon megacephalum (assembly GCA_003942145.1). Taxonomy (NCBI): domain Eukaryota; kingdom Metazoa; phylum Chordata; order Testudines; family Platysternidae; genus Platysternon; species Platysternon megacephalum. Next base: position 141,354 of record QXTE01000356.1, on the reverse strand, counting down.
CCCCGCTCCTGGGCTCATGTAGTAATTGGTGTTGTCAGAAGGGGGTTGCGATGCAATGAAGTTTGAGAGTCCCTGATCTATAACAACAATTCGATACAATCATTAAACTCTGGGGGCAATACTGCTACATTATTATTGTGTACCCCATGAGTACCTTTCTGGGGAAACTAAAGCAGCAAACTGAATCTATATATTCTGGATACCAGCTACAGTGGTATGGGAGCAGTATTCAATGGTTCTTTGTTTTCCATTCTTTAACTCAAGCTTGAGGGGCTGTCAGCTTGAAAGTGCTTAGTAATAGAGAATCTTGTGGCCTGTCACGAGGTTGACACTATTTGTCTCCAAGAAATGCATCTAGATTCCTTTCTTGCCAGTAGGCTGAGAATCAGAGGCTATGACATTGTTAGCTACAGTCTTCATGGGAAATACGACAGAGCCGTTTATGTGAAAACTGATAGATCAGCAGTTCTCAACAAGGAGTCCGGGGCCTCCTGGGGGGCTGCAAACAGGTTTCAGGGGGTCCACCAAGCAGGGCTGGCATTAGACTCACTGGGTCAAGGGCAGAAAGCCGAAGCCCTGCCGGCACAGGGTTGATGCCCGCAACCCTGAGACCCACCATCCGGGTCTGAAGCTTAAGCCTGGGCAACTTAGCTTTGCAGGACCTCCTGTGGTGTGGGGCCCCAGGCAACTGCCTTGCTTGCTACTCCCTAGTGCCAGACCTGGCTTTTATATGCAGAAAAACAGTTGTTGTGGCACAGGTGAGCCGTAGAGTTTTTAATAGCAAGTTGGGAGGGCCTTGAAGAAAAAAATTGAGAACCCCTGTGATAGATGATGTAGAGGCTTTGCCAACTACTTCATCTCACTGTGACTATGTTAGAGTCAGTTAGTTTAAAGTTGCAAGTGATGATAAACCTCCTCATGAAACCTGGAAGACCCCACTTTTACCAACACTTCAACAACCATCCACACTGAGAACTTCAGTAGCCACCCACACTTCATTGGGCTACAAAGAATTTGAGAAAAATGGACTGCATCTCAGACTGGGCTTCTACAAATTATCTATATCTCTTGCATAACCCTAAGAAGCCAGCCACCTTTTTTTTCCACATGATGGAAGCAGGGTTATTCTTCTGACCTCAGCTAGATCACCTCAGCACAGGTCTAACCGTTACCAGCCTCCTGCAGAGTTCTTGGAAACTTCCCTCAAAACCAGCACTGTGCCATTCTCACTTGGATAGGAGTGATGATCCCCCATAATAACCACTATCCGTAGATTTCAATGGAACCATAGGAAAGCAGACTCGAAAAATACTCAGAGGTGACCAATGAGTATATACTATGTATACCACATAATACCTCTGTAGAAGAGGTTTATATTCGCTTTGATCTTCAAAGCAGTCAAATCCATCACACATTGCTATCAAGTCTTACATACCTTGCCTACATGAGGAATGTGCATAACTTTTGAAGCAGTATGAAGAATCTAGTGACTCAGATTGCAAACCACCTCACTGACAATCTCATTGCACGTCACAGGGAACACAGATAAAATTATATCAAATAGGGACATGAGAAGGTCTAGCAGGAAAATGTGGTCACTCATAAGGAAGCTTGGAGCAGCAGAGAATCTACCACCCATACATCAGTGAAAAATATCCAACAGCATTGCCACGTATCTAACTAACACGGAAAAAGCCAATAGAGATTAGCCCTTTGAGGAATCAGTAAATAGGGAATGGTGCAGATAGAGACTGGCCCCACCTCCGAATGAGGAAGACATGTTCCAGCCTTTCTTCAATGATGAAATGGAGGAGGCACTGAGTCGCATGAAAGCATAAAAAGCAGATGGCCTTGACAAGATTTCACCAGAACTACTACTATACTTTATTTTGGTAAGAGAAGCATAAAATGGACTGTAAATTTTCATATCCTGTGTCATTCAAGAGACCAAGACACAAGATATGGAGGAAAGCTAGGGTGACAGCTATATCAAAAACAGGAAAAGACTACCTACCATCTGATTTCACTTCTGAGCTGTGCTTACAAACTTTTGGGAAGACTAATTCTGCAAAGAATCATACCCACAGTAGAGCACTGAGTGATGACCAGGCAGACTTCAGACCTATTAGGAGCACTTACGATCACATCTTTGCTCTTACCACCTATATAGAAAATGGTTTTCAACAGGAGTAGACAGCGGCTATGTCTCTTGACTTGACAACAGTATATGATACATCTGGAATACTGGCCTGCAGGTCACAATGTCAAAGATGTTACCTTGATGGGTCGGATGGTTACAAAAATTCAAAACAGACAATCGCAAGCAATACTAGGGAATAAACTGAGCACATGGCTGACCCAGAAGAACTGACTGCCTCAGGGGTATGCTTGCTCCAACTTTTTTTTTTTTTTTAAAACATATTTGCAAATTATCTGCCTGCAACAATTTCAAGACATTCATGTATGCAGATGACAAACTTCAAAAAGATTGAGGACAACCTGAACACACATGGCAGCCATTAGTGGCTACTGCAAGTGGAGACTTAAGCCAAGCAGTGTCTCAAAGGCAGGGTCATCATTCTCCTACTTGAGTCACGGCACTGCTCTACAAGAGCTCAACATCTTCTTGAATGGAGAAAAACTGGTACATGACCCAAAGCCAGGATATCTAAGAGTAACTCTAGAGCACTTACCTACAGGATGGATAAAAAAAATGAATGATTTTTTTATTTAAAATCGGATTTTTTTTGATAAAATGGTTTTTGAGGAAAAAACAATCTAAAGATAGTTTTAACTAAGATACATTATAGCTCAAAGATATCTCATCATGGAATAGGGATTATAAATTCTATAGTATGAGACAATATATTCATGTTTAAGAAAAGCTTGTAAATGAGTTCCAATAGTTCATGGATTAGGGACCCAACCTTATGGGGTTCCAGGGGCTTCTGTATAAATTATTTAGGTTAATCTTTCTATCTACCCAATGGGACTCAGTGATCAGTCTAGAACAGCGTTTCCCAAACTTGTGTCACGTCCGCAGGTTCGGCCGATCGCGTCTCCCACTGGCTGCGGTTCACTGCTCCAGGCCAATGGGAGCTGCTGGAAGTGGCGGCCAGTACGTCCCTCGGCCCGCACCACTTCCAGCAGCTCCCATTGGCCTGGAGCAGTGAACCGCGGCCAGTGGGAGCCACGATCGGCCGAACCTGCAGACGCGGCCGGTAAACAAACCAGCCCAGCCCGCCAGGGGCTTTCCCTACACAAGCTGCGTCCCAAGTTTGGGAAACACTGGTCTAGAAGGTACCGTCAGAGATGCTTAGTTTTGCAGTTCTCAAAATGTAGATTTGTGTCTCTAGAGATAACGTGCTTGTTAACAGCAAAAATGTTTTTAAATAACTAAATAAATAAATAAATATAGAGAGAGAGAGAGAGAGAGAGAGAGAGAGAGAGAGAGAGAGAGAGAGAGAGAGAGAGAGAGAGAGAGAGAGAGAGAGAGAGAGAGAGAAATAACAGACCTCAACCCATTGTCCCTCTGCAAATTTGTGTACACCGAGTCAATCCCTTCCCTCTCTCTAAAAGTGCAAAGTTTCAAAAAGTTCAATGAATAGAAGATTGTTGGGGGCGGAATAGAGCTGGACAAGGAGAAGAAGTCTGGAGATAAATGTGAGACGGGAGGAACAGGCAGCAGAAACAAAATTGAAACTATTTGAGCAGCATATTCCAGAAGTCTTGAGGTCTTTCTGAGTGTAGCTTTCATTGATTTGACATCTACCATTCCATTCTCTCACTAGAAGGGAAAACCTATAATGGCAGCAGGCCGTAAAAGAGACCCAGTTTGGAAATATTTTAATGAAGTTCCTCTACCTGTGGGTAAGACAGGCATGCGTGCAAAATGCAAACAGTCCAACAAAGAAATGCAAGGCCTGGCTGCCCAAATGAAACATCATGAGAAGTGTTTCTTCTCAGGAGAAAGCTGCATTGAAGATGATGAAAGGAACATATCTGAACATGCAGGATCTTCATGTAGGTAAACTTTTTTATTTCATACTTCTTTCTTAAGGACTGCCTGAGTATCAGTGAATGCAATGAGTAATACTAAATGAGCAGTATGGTAATAATAATTAAATAACCGCATTGACTTATTTTGTTTAGGAGAATCAATCCTCAACATACAGGATTCTGAAGACTATCCACCTTCAAGATCACCACCATTTTCTATAGTTTCAGAGTTATCTGCCAATGATAATATTTCAGTCACATCATGTATGTCACATAGCCACAGTATATCACCTGTAGCAAAAAGAAAAAAAAACTCCCGTCATCCAGAAACAACCATAGATAAGTTTGTGATAAGAACCAGCAGATTACAAAAAGGGGTAATTGATGAAAAAATTGCCTGGCTTGTTTATGCAACAAAAACTCTCCTTTCTGTATGATTGAGAACCCACACTTCATTAACATGGTTCAGTCATTAAGACCAGGATACAGTCCACCCAACAGAGCAGATGTCGCAGGCAAATTCCTGGATATGAAAGCGTGTGAAAGTGTATGAAAGAGAAATTGAGCAGTGTGCAAAAGGTGTAGAGGGTGAAGTTGTTAACCTGAGTCTTGATGGGTGGAGCAATGTCCACAATGATCCTGTTGTATGTGCTTGTGTGACAACAGAAGAAGGGAATGGCTTCCTTATAGAAACAATTGATACATCAGGAAAAGCACACACAGCAGAATACTTACAAGTAGCAGTAAAAGCTATAATAAACTGTGGGAAAATATTCAAATGTCTAGTATGCAGCTTGGTCACAGACAATGCTGCAAATGCATCCAAGATGAGAAGAAATTATTTAGAAGAAAGTGAAGAGAGTCTCAAGCTAACAACATACGGTTGCAGTGCTCATTTGATGCACCTCCTAGCCAAAGACTTCAGTGTTCCAGCAAATGCTGCCACGTTGTGCCAAGCCAAATTGGAAGAAGCTGCTCCCTCTGTTGGAAACTCCTTCTTCATTACTCAGCTTGATGACAGGTTTCAGAGTAGCAGCCGTGTTAGTCTGTATCCGCAAAAAGAACAGGAGTACTTGTGGCACCTTAGAGACTAACAAATTTATTTGAGCATAAGCTTTCGTGGGCTACAGCCCACTTCATCGGATGCATAGAATGGAACATAGTGAGGAGATATATATACATACAGAGAACATGAAAAGGTGGGAGTTCCCCTACCAACTCTAAGAGGCTAATTAATTAAGATGAGCTACTGTCAGCAGGAGAAAAATAACTTTTGTAGTGATAATCAAGATAGCCCATTTAAGATAGTTTGACAAGAAGGTGTGAGGATACTTAACATGGGGCAATAGATTCAATGTGTGTAATGGCTCAGCCATTCCCAGTCTTTATTTAAGCCTAAGTTGATAGTATCTAGTTTGCATATTAATTCAAGTTCAGCAGTTTCTCATTGGAATCTGTTGCAACAGAAATGCTTCAAAAACAGACTCCCAATGGCCGCAGTTAGTCGTTCCTGGCTAATGGTTAGCTGTGGGAAGCGGCAGCCAGCACATCCCTGCGGCCCGTGCCGCTTCCTGCAGCACCCATTGGCCGGGAACGGTGAACCATAGCCACTGGGAGCTGCAGGCAGCCGTTCAAATGTAAACCAACTGTCTGGTGGCCCGCCAGCAGATTACCCTGACGGGCCGCATATGGCCCACGGGCCACAGGTTGCCCACCACTGATCTAAGCCCTTTTTTACTTATACATCTGTTTGATCTCCCTACTTTACATTTTAAACTTTTTTTTCATATTGATTGTACCAATTGTGGATTCATGAATAACTTAGTTACAACAAAAGTTCTTCAAAACTAGCCTACACACAGGATTTAAGTTAGTAACTATATAGAAAGTTTGAAGAATATGTTATTCCATTATTAAGATGGGGCAAAACAGGACTGGCAAGTATTGTTTCTTAAACAGCCTTTTAAGTGTTTTTCTTAAACTGAAACTGAAGTACTTGGAAATTGACAGAAAGTTAATTCTGTTTTCAAAGAGTGCGATTTAAGAGTGGAGAGTATATATGGTGTTCTTTGATCTTCAAAGACGTTGATACCCTGCTTAAAGTGCAAATCTGAACTCAGCCTTGACTATGGAGAAGAGACCAATGCCTGAACAACAAGGTCCTCACAGAATGGAGAAACAGGATAGATTACTGCATATGTGGAGTCAATGGGGTCAGGTAACTTTAGTTATAGTTAATTAACTGTCTCCTCTTACAAATGAATATCTATGAATATCTCCATTGAATTAAACCTAGGCTGCAGTAATAGGTCTCAGAAGGAGAACTGCAGAACACTACTTTGGGAAAACAGCACTCCAGTCTTTAGAACTCATATTGTAGTTCCCACCAGCATTATATAATTCCCATTAACTTGGATCAGAGCAAGCCCTAACCACCTAAGATTTTCGAGGATCCCAATGATGCCAGGATACAATCAGATCATTCTTTCACTGTGTTTGATGAATGAAAAAATGCTCTTTCTTGCATCTTCAGAAAGCTTTATATTGGTTTACAAAGCTTCCAAAAATGAACTACTCAGACTGGGCTGAAAACCTTTTCAACTCCAGATCCAGCTTGTTTACATCCAGTGTCTTCAGGATGGACCCACAACTCAGATTTCAAATCCAAGGAGCTCTGTTTGAAGGAGGAGAGGTTACTCATCTTGTGCAATAACTGGAGTTCCTCGAGATGTGTCCCCCACAGGGTGCTTCAATTTAGATGCCCATGTGCCCCTGCGCCTTTGATCAGAGTTTTTTGGTAGCAGTGCCTGTTCTGCTCACACATGTGACCTACGCATCCTTGTGCCCTGAACCGAGGCTACATAAGGCTTTGTGGGCGAACTGCCCTCAGTTTCTTCTCTACCACAGAGACCACGAAAGCAGCTCTGAAGTAGAGGGGAGGAGGAAGGTAGTGGAGCACCTGCAGGGACACACATCTTGAAGAACTCTAGTTATTGCACAAGGTAAATAACCTCTCCTTCAAGTAATATGTCCCTGTGGGTGCTCCACTTTAAGTGATTCCCTAGCAATAACACTTTAAGGAGGTGGGAGTTTCAGAAGAGAGTCCATCACTGAAGAAAGAATTGTGTTGCCTAATGCCACATCTGATCCTGCAACATGAATTAGGGCATAATGGTCAGAAAACATTTGCACTGAGGATCATTTTGCAGCCCTGCAGATTTCAGCAACTGGAATGTCACTGAGTAGAGCTCCCGACAGACTGCAATCTAGTAGAGTGTGCAGTCACTCTTAGAAAAGGTGTAAGCTCAGCAAAAGCATAGTAGGCAATAACAGAGATCCAGATAAAAAGTCTCTGAGTGGAGACAGTCTAAGGGGGAGAGTCTATCTGTAATAGAAAAAATCTAGGGGTGTTCCTGAATGGCCTGTCCAAGTAAAAGGTTAATTCCCTCTTAACATCTAGCGTATGAAAAGCAAACTCTTCTGTAGATGGATGGGGCTTCGTGGGGGGGGAGGAGAAGGTGAACAGTTTGGTTAACATGAAATTCAGAGGACAAGAATTTTTGATGAGATCTTAAAGATTACTTTGTTCTCCAAAGAAAAGGGAAGGGAAGGGAAGGTCTGCCATTAGAGCCCCCATCTACCCAACTCTTTGAGCAAAAGTGATGGGCACCAAATCCATCTTCACAGACAGATGCAGTAAACACACAGTCAATGGCTCAAAGGGTCGTTTCATGAGACAGTCAAGAACCAGACTGAGATCCCAAAGTGCAGGGACTCTACTCTGAGGGAAAAGTTTGATAAATCCTTCTAGGAATCTCACTGTGGTCAGTTGAGCAAATACTGAGAAACCTTCTATTGGCACAAGAAAGCTGTTATTTTGCCAAACAAACCTTGAAGGAACTCATAGAAAGGCCTGAAAATTTTCAATTCCAACAAGTAATCCAAGATTGAGGAAAGAGACAAGTGAATAGGAGAAAAATGGCACCACTTATTCAAAAGGCTATATCTTCTCCATTTCTGAAGGTAAGTCTAATAGATTCCTTTCTGCTATTTAACAGTATCTTTGTACTTCCGATGAACATGTGGTCTCTATTCCTGAGAACCACTGAGGAACAAAGCTTGTAGTTGCAGGATGTTCAGATGGGGTGAAGCATCTGACCCCCATCCTGAGACAACAGTCGACATTTCATCAGGACCCATCACAGAGGGCAAGAGGTGAGTTTGATGAGATAAGGAAACCAAACTTGTCTTGGCCAAGTTGGTGCAATCAAAATGACTGGCTTGGTCCTGTCTGATCTTGATAAGGACCTTTAAGAGCAATGGAGTTGGAGGATATGCATAGAAAATCCCCTTTGTCCATGTAATGAAGAAAGCATCTCCTAGAGATTGGGGACTGAGCCCCATCCTAGAACAGAATTTTCTGCACTTTGTGTTGGCTTCCCTGGAAAAAGTTCAACCTCTGAAAATACCCAAGCTAGGAATACGTCGAGAACTCAAGAGTCCAACTACCATTGTCTGCTCAGGTCACCCGCCATGGTGTTTTTTATACCTAGTAGGCAAGAAACCAACATGACTCTCTGACTGATTACGTACCAATTCCAAAGCTTCATCATTTAAGTGTAGAGTGAGGGGAATGTGCGCTGACCTGACAATTAATATAATACATGCAAGCTATGTTGTCTGTCATGATCTTGATAGACTTGCTTTTGAGTAGGGGAAGAAAGTGGAGGCAAGCATTTCTGACCACCCTTAATTCCAACACACTGATGTGCAAACATTGTTCCTGTTATGACCATTTGCCTTGGACTGTGAGAGGACCCAGATGTGCTCCCCATTCCAAGAGGGAAGCATTCAATGTTAATAGGACTGTAGGAGGATTCTGGTTCAACAGGATTCCTGCACATACTTTGGATGGACCCACCCACCAGGTGAGTGACTATAGGACCTGACTGGGTACAGATACTTGCTTGTTGGGTACATAAGCAGTCCTGAGACTCCCCTGGAGATATCAGAGATGTAACCTGGTAGCTCCCATGTGTCCCAGCAGCTGCAGACATGTCCTTTCTGGAAGTTGAGGACTGCATTGCACTCTTTGTATAAGGTTCTTTAGCTCAAGAAACTTGTCTGCTCATTATTAAATCCAGAAGTGCTCTTTTAAAGAGAATTCATTGTGTAGGGGGTAAAGATATGCAGGCCTAGACTTAGGGTTATTAAAGTTGTTGTTTGAACTGCCGACTATACCTCCTTACACGACAAACCCTTGAGAAGCCAGTCATCAAGGTAAGGAAGGACAGTTATTCTTAGACAACATAGGTAGGCAACTACGACTGCCATGATTTTTTAGAACACCCTTGGGACGGATGTAGGACCCAGTGCTGGTAACTTGGGTATCGGAAGATATCTTGAATAGACCCCTTTTTCCCTGCATTGAAGTGGGACTGGCTCCATGGCTCCTAAATTTAGGAATGATGAGATCTCCTGTATCAGCAATTGCTTATGGGAGAAGTCCCTAAAAAGGGATGGGGAAGGAGGCTAGAAGGGTAGGGTGGAGGTAAGTTGAATAGCATAACCCAACCTAATGGCCTGCAATACCCATTTGTCTGATGGTATAGCCTCCCATGCTTGATGAAAGAGAGGTGGTGTGCAAATTGAGGAAAGGGCAGTTGTGTCACGCAACTGATAAAACCTGGTCATTGGGTGGTCTGGACTCTTGACCAAACCATCAAAACTGGCACTTGGACAATGTTGAAGGCTGGGATGAAGCAGCTGAGGCTTTTTTTTTGAAAACCTCTTAGCCGGTGGCTCTGGTGACCTAAGAAAGGCGGAAAATTGGGCAGGGACGGATCTTTGTGCCAACTGAAACCTACTAAACTTAATTTTATTTGCAGGCATGCACATCTCTAATGACCTCAGTGTTGCCCTAGAATCCTGTAGGAGATGAAGCAAGTCATTCATAGAAACTGCAAAAAGCTTTTGGCCATCAAAAGGTAAGCCTTCCAGAGTCGATTGTACTTCCTGTGGAAACCCAAACAACTGAAGCCAGGAGGACCACATCATCACTACTGCAGTGGAAATAGACCTGGCTGCAGCATCCACCGCATAGAGTGAAGCCTGTGGTGAAGTTTTTGCCTAAAACTGACCAGGGCCAGCTCTAGGTACCAGCACATGCTTGGAGCGGCACTTTCCAAGGGGCGGCACTCCAGCTCCTTTTTTTTTTTTTTGCTTGGGGCGCAAAAAGCCAGGAGCCGGCCCTGAGCGGAGGTGAGCTGTGGCAGTGGGGGGCGCAGGGAGGGCCGCAGGGAGTAACCCTGGGGGGGGGCAGAGGAACTGCTCCCCCCCAGCTCACCTTCGCTTCCTCCCCCGAGCGTGCCGCCTCTCCGCCGTCCCTTCCAGGCTTGCCCCACGAATCAGCTGTTTTGCGGCAAGCCTGGGAGATAGGGGTAGGAGGGGAAATGCGCACGGGGGAGGAGGCAGGGCCAGGGATTTGGGGAAGGGGTTGGAATGGGGCAGGGAAGGGGCGTAGTTGGGGCGTGTCTGGGGGGGCGTGGGAAAATATTTTTGCTTGGGGCAGCAAAAAACTTGGAGCCAGCCCTGAAACTGACCCTCCTTTATGATGGCACTAAACTATTCTTGATGTTCCTGTGGAAAATGGTCAATAAAGGCACTGAACTTCTCGTAGTTCATGTTGCCATATTTTGACATCAGTGCCTCATGGTTAGCTATCCTCACCTTAAAAAGTGTTGTTGACAAAGAGCTCTTATGACCAAACAGGTCCAGACTTTTTGGTCCTTTTTTATAAGGGATGGCTTGGGGGTATGCTGCCAGCCCCTTTCATTGACTACATCCATGACCAGACATTTTGATGTTGGATGAGAAAATAAAAATTCAGAATCCCTGGTCATGATGCAGTATTTTTTTTTTTAAATCAGCCCTCTTGTATTTGGGGGGGGGGGAAGAGGGCATTGTTGGAGTTTGTCAAATGGACTTGGCTGGCTCCACAAGGGCTTCATTAACTGGCAGTATGCAGCAAGGGCAGAGGTGCCAGGGTTATGAACTGCCATGCCTAGTGGTGCCAGGGCTCAGCCCTGGCAAGCCTTGGCACAAATTAAGCACTGCCCCTTCCTTGTACTTGGGAGTGGGAAGCTCTCGGAACCGGCAGCGCAGTTATTGGTACCACAGTCAAGAAGTGTTGGAGTCCAGGGTTTTGGAGCGGTTTTTCCCTTGGAAGCTCTCAGTGAATGCGGTCTAGATGATGACAGGGCACTTGCAGCCATGGAGGGACCCAGCACAGGGAGGGTTCTCTGTACCCAGGGCCAAAGCCGGTTTTAAGGCTTGCTCTATCATTAATAGACAATACTTAAATTTCCCTGTTTTTATAGGGTCTTCCCTTCAAAGAACAGATTTTACACTTGCTAGGAAAGTGAGAGTCTCCTAAGCAAAGAATGCAGTGGGAATGACTGTCACTAACGGGGATTGCTTCTCGACAAGAGCAGCACCTTTTAAATCCCAGGGAGCCCTGAATTCCTGGGAAGAAATAGTTGTTCAAGCCCCTCAATAGGGGAAAAAAGAAAAACAAAAGCATGTGTGTGAGAAAAGAAAAGAAAAAAGAAAAGGAGAGAAAAGGGAACAAACTTTCCAACTATAATGTACTAAAAACCTACTACTTCTAAGAACCAACTATAAAGCTAAAACACTAGTAAAAAGGGAAAGAGGTAAACAGCAAACAGGCACACGCTAGACTAGTCTCTGGCTGAAGGTGCTCAAGAAAGAACTGAGGGTGGTTCACCAGCATATAGAATCATAGAATATTAGTGTTGGAAGAGACCTCAGGAGGTCATCTAGTCCAATCCCCTGCTCAACGCAGGACCAACCCCAACTAAATCATCCCAGCCAGGGCTTTGTCAAGCCAGGCTTAAAAACCTCTAAGGATGGAGATTCCACCACCTCCATAGGTAACCCATTCCAGTGCTTCACCACCCTCCTAATGAAATAGGGTTTCTTAATATCCACCCTAGACCTCTCCCACTGCAACTTGAGACTATTGCTTCTCGTTCTGTCATCTGCCACCACTGAGAACAGCCTAGCTCCATCCTCTTTGGAACCCCCCTTCCAATAGTTGAAGGCTGCTATCAAATCCCGCCTCACTCTTCTCTTCTGCAGACTAAATAAGCCCAGTTTCCTCAGTCTCTCCTCATAAGTCATGTGCCCCAGCCCCCTAATCATTTTCGTTGCCCTCCACTGGACTCTCCCCAATTTGTCCACATCCCTTCTGTAGCGGGGGGACCAAAACTGGACACAATACTCAAGGTGTGGCCTCACCAGTGTCGAATAGAGGGGAATAATCACTTTCCTCGATCTGCTGGCAATGCTCCTACTAATACAGCCCAATATGCCATTGGCCTTCTTGGCAACAAGGGCACGCTGCTTACTCATATCCAGCTTCTCGTCCACTGTAATCCCCAGGTCCTTTTCTGCAGAATGCTGCTTAGCCAGTTGGTCCCCAGCCTGTAGCGATGCATGGGATTCTTCCTTCCTAAACAAAGGACTCTGATGAGGTTCAACAAGGACAAGTGCAGACTTCTTTTGGCCCAATCCTCCAATTTGTGTAGGTCACTCTGGACCCTATCCCTACCCCCAGTGTATCTACCTCTCCCCCCAGGTGTGTGTCAACTGCGAACTTGCTGAGAGTGCAATTCATCCCATCATCCAGATCATTAATAAAAATGTTGAACAAAACCGGCCCTAGGACCGAGCCCTGGGGCACTCCGCTTGATACCAGCTGCCAACAGCATAGTCCCATATAGCCTCGGTACAGGGCTTAAGGCTGTGTAGGGTGCTTGTGCAGGCAGGATGGGGACTGCTACCAAAAATCTCCAATCAAGAGCACCTAAAGTGGAGCACCCACAGGGACACTACACGGAAAAAAAAATCCACTTCTTGCTTGACTCATGGGAACTGCACTGGCAGACTGAAGAGTCTGAATCTACATTCAACAATAGAACCAAAACGGACATCTCAGAAGAAGTGGCCACAAAGTCTTCTTAGTTAAGAAAAGTATGAGCCTTTCCTTCCAACTGCATATGAAAAAAAAAAAAAAAATCAGCATAAAAACCACAACCTTAAAACAAATACCCATCAACCAGCCACTTCACATATCTGGCCATGGTCAATCAATCACAGAGGATTTGCCATTACTGGTCTCATTTCTTGAAATTTGGCCACTTGTCAAAGAATACTATAAGCAAAAACCAGAAGTTAGTAACTACAAAAAGCCTAAAACTGCAAAAGAAAAAGAGGCAAAAAAAGACCTAAAGGACCCAAAAAAATCAGCCTTCAAATATACACACTGGCCATAAACAATCCACACAATAAAACCTAAATTAATAAGACACTTTATTCTCTAAAAAGAAATCAAGCAAATGTTTTTGTGCAACATAAATAGAATGTGACGTTTCTATGGCCAGTCCAGTCTGCAGAAAAGAGGGAGCTGTGGGTAAGTTATGGGGCAGGCCTTTCAAACTCAGTTTCTAGAAGAATAAATGTATTAGCGTCTTATATAAAACACAGAAGGTAATTGTTCCATTCTATTAGGCATTGGTGAGCACTGTATCCAGTTCTGGCTGCCACACTTTAAGAAAGATGTGGACAAATTGGAGAGAGTCCAAGGAGAGTAACACAAATGATAAAAGATTTAAAAAACAATCTCTGAGGAAAAGTTGAAAGACATGGGCATATTTAGTCTAAAAAAAAAAAAAGACGGCTGAGGGGGGACATAACTTTTTATATATTTGAAGACAGTTATTATAGAAAGGAAACCAATCAATTGTTCTCCTTGTCCACTGAGGTGAAGACAAGAAATAATCAGCTTAAATCGCCTTTGCTGCAAATTATGTTATATATTAGGAAAAACTTCCTAAATATAAGGATAGTTAAGCACTGGAACAGGTTATCTAAGGATGTGTAGAATCCCCATCATCGGAGGTTTTTTAAAATAGGTTAAATAGACATCAATTGGAGATGTTCTAGGTATACTTAATCCTGCCTCAGCATGGGGGAAATGAATTAAATGACCTCTTGAGGTCTCTTACAGCCCCGCATTTCTACGTGTATACATACTAACTACTTACTGATAGTAAACCTTCTGTGTCCCACAAGGAAAAGCACACAATTTCTTTTGGTATGGATCTGCAAAGACAGTTATGACTGAAAATAAAGAGAGAATAATGCTGGGATTTGTACTGAGTATTATCCCTGGATACTGTTTGAATGTCCAAGACTATCAATATCTAGTCTGGTTATATTGATATAACTGCAACCACACTAGGGCTTTTATCAGTGTAACTATTTTGGTTAAAAGTAGGGGGAAAAAACCCATACTTCTAACCAAGTTATACCAGTAAAACTTAAGTGTAGACCATGTTGCTGGAAGGGAACTGCAGCACTCTCTCCCTCACAAACTTTAAAGCCTGACTGCATCTTTATCCCTGCACCAGCTTCCAACTTTTTGGATTCTCCTCTTCTGTGAATAGCTCCAATGCACTGCTCATTGCTTTCCCAGGCAGAGTGAAATTTACACAAATCTTGTCAGTATCACTGCTAACCATTATTGTTCTGGTTTCTAGTAAGTAAGGACATCATTAACTTAAGCCACACTTTGGTCGGAATTTTTTTAATCCTACTATTATTGATATAAGAAACCACCAATATACATTATAAAGGAAAGGTTCACATAAAAATTCTCTATGCACAAGGTAAATTGCAATTGCCATCACACTGCATATCATCAGTATCACCGCTGCCCCTGTAAACTCAATTTTATATTTGTTTAACTCTTTCATACAGCAACAGGACAAGGAAGAGAAACATTTTTAAAACAAGAAAATGTAATTGATTGAAAAACCATTACAACTGGCAGAAGGTTTCAGGACAGATTTAGCACCTAAAACCATTTTTAATGCTTTTTTTGACTAGATTTCAAGTTCATGTGTCCTTTATATGAAAAGCAGTCAATTAATTTAGGCAGTTATGCTACAGGAAAAAAATGTTTTTAAATCCCAGTTTCAAAATGCTGAAGTTACAGCATCTAGTCCACACTATTACTACACACTTCCACCGTAATGCAGCTAAATAATTCCAAATAATGACAAATTAAATTTCACACTAGTCAAGGTGAAGATCCTGAAACGAAGTTTCCTTGGGATCTGCTAAAGTATTTTCATGGATATTTAGCAGCCATGCCTCACAGAAAAAAATAAAAAGTGTAATCCACGTAGTGGTTTTACATTTATTTCTTCTTAGTGCTAAGTAGATCCAAACCTCTTTCAGAAAGATAATTATAGTTTGTCCCCAATTAGGAAACAGTCACATGAATGAAATCTTTCTATAAAACTGTAATTAAAAGCTAAAACTGAGAATTCATTATCAGTTTAAAGTTGAATTTTGAAAAACATTGTAATTACCAGCAGATTCAGCTAGAAATAAATGTGAATTTGCATCATTTTAACTTAGCAAATTTTAGTCTACACATATGAAACTAGTGTGGCTTACAATGGATCATTCCTACTTAGAATGTTTAGGCCTAATTTAATAAGATTACAGAAGGAAAAAAATGACTTTGCTGTAGTCTCACATGAGTATTCTGCAAAACTGATTTGGTAATGTTACATTTGCCCAAACTGCATTTTTCTGGATACAAGATCATCTCAAATTGATACATAAATAAAGGAGTTTGCTGCAGTAAAATGATGTTCACTCTAATACTGTCCAATGTAAAAACATTTTGATCCCAACTTCACTACATCACATTGAATTCCCATGAGCAGTCTTGTGAAGGAGCAACAGATAAAGCAATTCTTTCTGTGGCCCATTTTCAAAATAATGTTTCCAAAAGTCAATACCAGTCTCACATTTTATTTCCTTGTTAATATCTATCTAGTCCTTCTTCCCCACCATGTTTGATACTCTTGACCCACCCACTTTTCAAATAATGACTACAGTATTCATGATTAAAAATGCAACAATGTCTGAAATCAGAACCTGGAAAACAAATTATGCTATACTTTTGCCCCAGTGTGTGCACCTGAGACATATGCTTTCTTTTAAGAAGTTAAAGCAACTGTTCTACTGATCTAAAATGCATTTTAGTAACCTGCTACACTTACTGGAGAGAATGCACCAAATCAGTAGTAGTAGTGTTACAGAAGTTGGGAGCTACCTCCTTCAGGTATTCAGGGTTTCAATGAATGTATCAGAAGATGATGTAAAGAGGAGATAAAGTTTATTAGACACTGGGGTACATTTTGAGGAAGGAAGAACCTATGCAGATGGGATGGATTCCATCTTAACCAAAGCGGAACCAAACCCTGCCAAATTAAATTAATAAAGTTTTGGGGAATTGTTTAATATAGGATTTGGGGGGAAAACACGGAAATTTGCCAAGGATCACTCAAGTTGGACAAAGACATCTGTTAGAGATGTCAGCAACACAAAGGTATCTTTGTATCAAGTAAAGGATAGAACAGAAGTTACTGCTGAACAGGGGCAGAGCAAGGACAGGTCAAGATCACACAGATTATTGCTATTAAATCAACAAGATGTCACATTAAAGTAATAATAGCCACATAAAAAAAATAAAAGTTATGTCTGTATATACAAATGTAAAAAGCTTGAAAGCAACAATAAATGAACCTGAATGTATGGAAATGGACAGTCCTTAACATAACAAATATCACTGAGACATGGTGGGAAAAAATAAGTGGGATACTGTAATACTTGGCTATACAGTATATAAAAAGGGAAAATTAGGTTGAAGATGTGGAAGAGTAGTATATATCTAAGATTCCACAGAATCTGGTAAAGTAAATTCTCTGAATGGTGAGGATCATGCACTTGAATCTATAAGGATACAAATCTCAGATTATAAGATCACAAATATGAAAGCAGAGTTATAAAACCAACATCCATATAAGGAAAAAAGAGAGTGCACAAAACAGATCAAAGGAGGCAAAGTCTAATAAAATCATAATAATGGGAAAATTCAACTATCGACATACATACTGGTCAAATATCAAAACGTGAAATGGCTTAGAGAAGCCAAAAAAGCTCCAAAGTAAAAACAAATAAATTAAAATCTTAAAATTAGGTATAGATGCTATTTAAGAAAACTATTTTAAAAGTCATGCATATTTTTGAATTAAAAAAAGCAAAAAGTAAACTAGTACAACTAAATAGCATGGTTCAAGAGGTTATTCAAGCCAAGCAGATATCCTTCCGGAAATGGAAATCCAACCCCAGTGAAACCAATAAAAAGAACCATAAATTACAGCAGCATTATGTAAAAAGGAAATTGGGAGGACTAAGAAGGAATCTGAAGAGCAAATCAAAAGGTATAAAGAACAAAAAACTCTTGAAATATATCAGAAGCAGGAAGAGAAAAGAAATAGTAGGCCTCTGGACCACCATGCTATAAGTGTTAGAAATTAAGATAAATAAGAAAATTGCTGAGAAGCTAAGTGATTTCTTTATATCAGTCTTCACCACAGAGGATGTGAGGGGAATACCTACTCAGACTTAGTCTTTTCTGGTAATAAGCAGGTACCACTGGAAATTGCCGTATCAAAAGAAGGGATGCAGAAACAAACTGATATATTAAAAATAAATAAGTCATCTGATCCAGAGAGGATACACCCAAGAGTTCCAATTTAATTTAAAAATGAAATGGCTAGGCTGCTCTCAAAAAATATGCAATCAGCTATTATACCAGAGGACTGGGAGGATAGCAAATGTTGTACCTATACTAAAAAAGGCATTGGGGAAGATACAGGGAGTTACAAATCAACAAGACATACTTCTGTACTGGGTCAACTGGATGAAATGATAATTAAAAATATTGTAGAACATCAATGATAACTCCACTACTACAAAGTTAACTCATAACTCTAGTTTTTTTAAATGGGTCAGTAAAGTAGTGGTTAACGGAGAACCAACTGACAATTTATCTGGACTTACAAGAAGCCTTTGACAAAATTCCTGAAAAAGAGGCTACTAAAGAAACTAAGTAGTCATGGTGAACAGGCAAAGTACTGCCCTGGATCAGAAACTGAGAGAAAACAGTAGGAATAAATAGTCAATTTTTATCTTGCCACAAAGTTAAGCGTGGTGCCACAAGTTTCCAAACTGGGCCAAGTGCCATTTATTTATTAATTAATTTGAAAGGGGGATGAGCACTGAGGTGGCAATATCTGCAGATTACAACATTATTTAGTAAAAAGCAACAAAGAGTCCTGTGGCACCTTATAGACTAACACATGTATTGGAGCATAAGNAATTATTTAGGTTAGCGAAGACTGGAGGACATTAAGGGACAGAAGGACTTAACCAACCTACCTGAATGGGCAACATAGGCAATATGATAGCAGATGAAAATTCACTGTTGATACATGCAAAGTAATGCACACTGAAGGGGGAAAAAAAACCCACTACCCATATCTTACTGGGTTCTAAATTATCTTATTAACTCAGGAGAAAGACCTGAGCGTCACTGTGGACAGCTCAACGAAGACCTCTTCTCAATGTGCAGTTGTGGTCAAAAAAAGTAAACAACATTAGGAGGCATAAAGAAATTGGATGGAGCGCACAGGAACTATTACAAAGCCATCATAAAATCATACCCTTACTCCCACTACTATGTTCAGTTCTGGTCAACATGTAGAATGTAGCTAAAAAAAGACAGACAATGAAAATGATTGGGGCATAAAATATTGTATGAATTGAGATTAAAAAGACTGAGACTGGTCACCTAGAGAGAAGATGAATGAGAGAGAGAGAGAACATGATAGACATATACAAAAATAGTGCCTGATCTGCCTTTTGTATACTTCTATTCACATCTGCTCATAATGCAAAAACGTGACTTTCAGTTCAGTGCAGACAAGCCCTACAAAAGAAGAAAAGTCAGATAGGAAAGATAGAAGAAACCTTAACATCTGTAACCAAGTAATCAGAAAAAAAAGAAGGTTTTTCTACCTCTTCCATCACACACTTCTGCATTATCAAGATAGTTTCTTCACAACTAACGGCAGTTGAAGATCCGAGTGTAGCAGGTGTCTGAAAACCACTTCTTTGATGGTTCAGAGTCTGAGGGATCTAAAAGCTTTGACACAGTAGCCATTGGTTTAGAAATTCTAGAAGACATATCCTTGCGCCACTTCTGACACAGTGAATAAATATATTTTGTAACCATTTTGGTCACAAAGGAGAAGTATGGATTCTGAAATTCACTGTAGAAACAAAAAAAAAATCAGAGAATAGGAGAGAGGCTGGAATACAGAGTCCTCAGCATTAAAAAACTTCAGACAGAATTCCTGGTGCTGCTGCATGTAACTCTGGTAACTGGACTAGCCTACGTGTTCCAGACTGGTGTACCAAAACTGCTGAAGTATATCAATTTAGTGGCTGGACATTTTAAGAACACTCAAAGAGTTTAAAAAAAATAAATCTACATTTATCTTTAAGCGATAAAATGGAAAAACTTAAGTTAACAGCAGAAAGACTAATAAGATTGGTCATGATTCATGAACAGTAAATTGATTGTAAGTATTGGTGAAAGATTGGTGCACATTCATAAATTGTACTTACAAAAGAAATGTACTGTGTCTTAAATAGATGTGCACATGAGAGAGAGAGAGAGAAACACCCAAAAAAGCACAAAATATTTATATAACAGCTTGTAGATCACATTTCAATTATCTTTCTAGGACAAACTAAGAAAAGATTTGCAGGAAGAGAATCAATGAACTAGTCAGCAGCATAGTCAAACTGTGGAAACAATCTTAAGCCAAGGAGCAAGCCTAGAAGTTGGCCTTAAAAAAGGTTTAATAAATCCAACAAGAACGGCCACTCATTTATTTTTGCATTCAGATTCCTTTTTTTTTTTTTTTTTTTTTCAGTTTATAAAGAAATGGAGGAAATTTGTGATGTCAGTGACAGCTTCTATGATTTTTCCCCCCCACAGAAAATAAAACACAGATGAATTAACTTTCCAAATATTACAACATATCACATTTCATTGAGCAGAATGGATTTACTATACTGTGACAAATGATAATCTTTAGGCTCTCACATTGACACCATGTCTATTTGGTGATACCTTTTGCATGTATTTTCCTGGCCCTGGAAGTAACTATTGTCAGATCAGTTGCTCGACGCAAGTGAATTTTGTCAGGTATTAATAAGCATCTCAAAAAAAACTTCAGCAATAAGTATGCAACTTCTATTAGCAGTAACTATAAAAATGTGACATGTTCACTTCTAAAGTCTGTATTATAAGTTGTTACCTCCACTGTAACCACGGCACCCAGGATTCACCCCCAATTTGAGACACTGTTATCTTCCTAAAAAGTCTGGTCTCATACTGTTCTCCAAATAGTGTGGATTTCTAATGATTTCGTCCTGCCAGAATATTCCAACACTGCAATGGTCTTAAACAATGCTAATACTACTCACCAACCAAACAACTTATAAAATGATTTATAACAAAATAAAATAGCATTGGAGATTATTATATGAAAAAGGAATTTGTTTACTCGTGGGGGAAGCATGCACAGAATTTATGTCCCCGCAGATTTCTTTGCTTCCCCACAGAAAAATGACTTTCTGACGGGGAAGCAAAGGGAAGCCACAAGAGCGGACATGCAACCCTCCCCAGCAGTATGTTTCAGGTGCCCAGGGCAGCCAGCAGAGAGGTTAATCACTGCAGGGCAGTAGGCGGGAGTGAGGAAAGATTAGGCTGGTGGCTCCTACCCTGCACACTGGGCTCAGATGCTAGTCCCGGCTCGGCTGGGGAGGACTGGACTTCCTCTTCCCCTGCACAGCATCCAGGGCCAGGTCAGACCCACAGATTTCTCCCCCGGCTGCAGGAAGCTCTGAAAACTCCCCCTCCCCCACCCCTCCTCTTTCCTGCACCCATTGCTGCTCAGCTGCAGGTGGAGGGAACCCTGTACAGGGAGCTGCTCCCCCATCAGCCCAACCCCCCATCTATCCAGACTTCCTCATACACAGACCCTCCCGCTGAGCCTCACCACCACCCCCACACTCAGAACCCCCCAATGAGTCCCACTCTCCCTGCACCTGGACCACCTCAAGCCACCCACACCCAGATCCCCACTCCACTGAGCCCCAACCAGCTGCACCTGGATCCCCACCACACCGAGCCCCACTGCCCCAGCATCTGCACCCCCCACTGAGCCCCACATACCCAGACTCCCTTGCTGAGCTCTATCCCCACACACACCCCTCCCCTCCCCCCCCACCCGGCTGAGCCCCAACCACCTTCACCTGGACCCCCCTGCAGAGTCCTATTAACCATTGCACCCAGAAATCCACAAGCCCCAGTGCATCCAGATCCCCCCTGCATCTGGGTCCCCAGTGAGACACCCACACCCAGACTGCCCCACACAAAACCCTCTCAACCCACACCTGGATCCCTCCCCCCCAAGCCCCTCCACACTTGGATTCTGCCTTGCTGAGCCTGCCTGCCCACATGGAGGGGCAGGCCCGGTCCTTGAGCTGTGGCAGGGTTGGGTGCAGCCTCACCGCTGAGTCTGTGTCCCGGGAGGGGGGGAGGGGAGGAGCTGCACAGTGATCTCCCACCTCCGTGCAGCCAGTGGCCTGTGCTCCCCAATGCCATGCTGGAGCCTCCACATTTATTTGACATATAAACTTTGCAGAATTTCGTAGAATTTTAATTTTTTTGGCGCAGAATGCCCTCAGGGGTAATTTGATAGGAGTCCAAGTGTCACTCAGCTTCACAACTTGCAACCATTCAGTAAAGCACTTTTATATCACAAAAGGAATTCTCAGCAGCATGTAAATGTGTATTAGAAACAATGGTGACTTAATTTTCCAATTGGATTTTTATGAGGAAATCATTAAAAACAATTTACACTAAAAAACAGATACTTAGTATATTCACAGTATTCTATGTAAAATCCATGGATTTTATAGTAGCTGGAATTACCAAATACAGTACTCCAGGGGCTTAAGTACCTTCATGCAAGAATTCAGTGTAAATTGCTAATGTTTGGAGACAGGGAATGTAATATTAATTTCTACCCATTGAATTTCTAAGGGCATTTGGGTATCTGTTCTTCAGCAGGGTGCTTTGAATTTAAGAATATCATGGCATTGCAGTAACACACTTTCTTAAAGGGCACTTATAACACTGTGGTAAAATGTTCAAAGAGCACTAACTGCTTCTATCATTCTTTTAAGGCCATTTCATCATTACACTCTCTGATGCACATGAAAATGGTAAACACACCACAATAACCTTTAACTACCAAAGTACTGTATTCACTTTATATTATTCATAGTGGATGTATATGGTTTCCAGAAAACACCATCCTAGCCACCATGGATGTAGAGGCTCTCTACACAAACATCACACACACAGATGGAATACAAGCTGTCAGGAACAGTATCCCTGATGATGCCACAGCACAACTGGTTGCTGAGCTCTGTGAATTTATCCTCACACACAACTATTTCAAATTTGATGACAATATGTATCTCCAGATCAGTGGCACCGCTATGGGCACCCGCATGGCCCCACAATATGCCAATATTTTTATGGCCGACCTGGAACAACGCTTCCTCAGCTCCCGTCCACTCACGCCCCTTCTCTACCTACGCTACATTGATGACATCTTCATTATCTGGACCCATGGGAAGGAGACTCTGGAAAAATTCCACCAAGATTTCAACAGCTTCCACCCCACCATTAACCTCAGCCTGGACCAATCTACACGGGAGGTCCACTTTCTGGACACCACAGTACAAATAAGTGATGGTCACATTAATACCACCCTATACCGAAAACCTACCGACCGCTATGCCTACCTTCATGCCTCCAGCTTCCATCCCGGGCACACCACAAGATCCATTGTCTACAGCCAAGCACTGAGGTACAACCGCATCTGCTCTAACCCCTCAGACAGAGACCAACACCTACAAAATCTCCACCAAGCATTCTCAAAACTACAGTACCCGCACGAGGAAATAAGGAAACAGATCAACAGAGCCAGACGTGTACCCAGAAGCCTCCTACTGCAAGACAAACCCAAGAAAGAAACCAACAGGACTCCACTGGCCATCACATACAGTCCCCAGCTAAAACCCCTCCAACGCATCACCAGAGATCTACAACCCATCCTGGACAATGATCCCACACTTTCACAAACCTTGGGTGGCAGGCCAGTCCTCGCCCACAGACAACCTGCTAACCTGAAGCACATTCTCACCAGTAACTGCACACCGCACCAAAGTAACTCTAACTCAGGAACGAATCCATGCAACAAACCTCGATGCCAACTCTGCCCACATATCTACACCAGCGACACCATCACAGGACCTAACCAGATCAGCCACACCATCACTGGTTCATTCACCTGCACATCCACCAATGTAATATACGCCATCATATGCCAGCAATGCCCCTCTGCTATGTACATAGGCCAAACTGGACAGTCTCTAAGGAAAAGGATAAATGGACACAAATCAGATATTAGGAATGGCAATATACAAAAACCTGTAGGAGAACACTTCAACCTCCCTGGACACACAATAGCAGATGTTAGGGTCACCGTCCTGCAGCNAAATGTGTATGAGTAACAGAAAAACAAGCATGCATAAACAAAAATGCATTGAATTCTACAGAATACTACAGTATGCAAAATGGGTTACCCTGAGCCTATTTTCTGTTAGCCAGACCCTGAAGAAACATCAGAAACCTCCCTCCCTCCTCTCAAATCCTGAAGAGTCACCATCAACAATGCAGGTCTGTTTATTCCTTCATCCCATTTAATCGATAGTTTTTCTATTTTAATCTCTAAAATTATTTTATCAATTGAATGTAAAGTTTTTGCATCCATAAGTTAATCATATTGCTCACTTTGCTAAATTAAGAGTTAAAGGCATTCTCTTAATAGTATATATTTAGCATTTAAAATACTGAACATTTTAAAAAAGGAAAGCACCTAATAAGTTAGTTAGTTATTAGATATTGCTACATCTAAATCTCATTTTTCCAACTAATATTTAGTACCTCATACAATACCAGCAGGGGAGGGGAGGGGAGGTGTTAAGAACCCTATAATGCAACTATAAAAAAAAAGTGTGTGTATGTGCATAAATTACATGGAATTACTCAGGTTACCATCTTCATAGAATATCAGGGTTGGAAGGGACCTCAGGAGATCATCTAGTCCAACCCCCTGCTCAAAGTGGGACTAATCCCCAGACAGATTTTTGCCCCAGATCCCTAAATGGCCCCCTCAAGGATTGAACTCACAACCTTGGGTTTAGCAGGCCAATGCTCAAACCACTGAGCTCTCCCTCCCCCCCGAGTAGGCAGCTTAGTGACTTAATTGGAGCACTAGCAATAAATAGACAACCAGTAGTATGGTTGATTTCTCAAATTCTCTCATAGCACTGTAATATTTATTCTATGGATTTAAGAATTCTTTTGGCTCTTTTCCTGGTATTTTTGAGAGACACTAGGTGGGTGAGATAATATCATTTATCGATCTATTTCAGTATGATAAAAGATATGGACAGGCAGTATATTTCCCCATTCACAACCCAAATACACAGATAGGTTATTTTAAATTTAGTGAACACAGGCTACTACTTTTAAATTTAATCTCTAAAATTTGTATTGTAAGAACAACCAGTTTGATATTTAGTGACAGTATTTTCTAGTATTTGGGCATGTCATAACCTACTTTTAACATGTCACATTTAACTACTAGATTTATTACTATCATATTACCATGCACCACATTAAATGTCTGTTGTAGTTAAGAAATAGACATACAAACCAATCTGGGTATTACACCACTAATAAATAAGTTTTGGGATTTCTCCTATACATCACTACCAAAAGAAAAGCCTACTATTGCATTTTACTAGAGTACATCATTGATTTGTCCCTTTTCTCCATATATATCAGTCAGTCTCATTAGGGCTTGCTGGGGGGGAGGGTAACATTAGGGCAACTATGAAAGAAAATATGCAAGATAATATTTATCATTTACAAGTGAAGCCATTAAGGAGCTAGGTAACCAATATTTAGCAGAGTAGATGAATGTCTAGAGAAAATGGATAACAAATCAAAGGAACACTGGTACTGCAATGGTGGGAGATTGTGAAAAAAAAGCAATGTAAGCTACAAAAAAATTTTTTTTTTAATTAGACACGTGAGAAATAGTGATCTTGATCCTGCAGCCAGTTGAGTTCTAATCTTGCAGCCATTGAAATCAAGAGAAGGTTGGCTATTAATGTCAGTGGAAGCAGAATCAAGCCTACTTTCATTTCATTAACCTCTCTAAGCCAGAACCCAGATTCCTCACAAAAAAAACTAATATAAATATTAGATAATGGCAACAATTTCTTTACTCTTTCCCCTCTCACACATGCATTACAAAGTGTGAAAATGAAAACAAATCCTTATGCATTTTTAGAAAAAAAAATATAACTGTGATGGCATATACCTCATGAAGTTGAAGATTTCTAAAAGTCTAAAATTACTGCAACGCATGTTTTCTGTCCCAAAGTGATCTATAGGCTGCCATTTGGAAACGATGTATTGTTACATAAATGAGAAATATATTTGCCAAAAGAACATTAGTACTGTTCTTTATGTAATTTTCTTGAAAACACCCATCTTGTTCCATTTCCATGCACCCTCATTGCTTCCCATTGCTGACTAAGAGGAAAGCATGCATTAAATATTTTTTGAAAATCTCATGCAGATAGAAAGCCACAAAAAAATTGAGCTAGCTGAATATTATTTTAAAAAAAGAACGAGATGCCTGAGCTGTGTTTAAATTTCTCTGAGGATGCTTGCATAATTTTATCTTCTCTTTCAAAGTAAATAAATTAATGGTTTCTCATTAAGATACATATATATATATATATATATATATATACATATATATGAGATGATATCCATAGAAGTCATATTTATCATGCACCTTTGTCCTCTTCACCTACACTCAAGACATGAACTCAGCTCCACCTGAACTAACAATGCAAGCCTCTAAACAACTTTCAAAGACCCAACATTTATAAAACCTTCAAACAAAAATGTGCCATCTCTCCCCCACTTCCCCATATTACACTGCCCTGGCAATAATCAGTCCTAGAATAGAACAGTGACAAAAGTCTGATCTCTTGCAAACCACCAGGATAGCCAAGAATCATAGAATCTCAGAGTTGGAAGGGACCTCAGGAGGTCATCTAGTCCAACCCCCTGCTCAAAGCAGGACCAATCCTCAGACAGCCCTAAATCCCTAAATGGCCCCCTCAAGGATTGAACTCACAAACCTGGGTTTAGCAGGCCAATGCTCAAACCACTGAGCTATCCCTCCCCCCAAGTGTGTACTATATTATTTATAGAGAGAGAAAGGAGGAACACAACTAAGCCAAGAAATCTAATTTAAAATGAAAATGACAATATTTTCCACACACTTCCTGTTTGTGACAAATGCATACTACACAATGGTATATGTATAAACTGATCAAATCTGTGTAAATTCATACATTAGTTTACTATAATAATTTCATCATCAGTCAACAACCATTTAATTGAAACAGGACCTACAACTAAAAAAAATAAATTTAAGAATGCTAAAATGTGAAGTAACAAGGTAATATCACTGCAAAAGTGAGACTGAAAGAAACAAACCACCCACTTACAACTTAGCTAAGTAGCAATGTACTGCCTTCCCCTCGAGATAACAATAACAAACTTTACATAAAGCATTATCTAGAAAGATTCTACATAATACCCTTGTAACTGAGTCCATTCACTTTGCTCTTTTAACAACTATGGCTGAGAAGTTAGAAAAACTTATAGTACAGAAGACTAAACCAAACCAACCAGCTGCTACTAACTATGCTGTATTCCTGTTGCATAAAGTCCAGATAGAGAGACTATTGCAAGTCATTCTTTATTCACAAAGAAAAAACATCAAGATGGCCTTTTACTGCACTCTATTTATGGGCACTTATGCAAATGCCAAAACAATACATCAAGCATAGCTTAGGAGAAGTTATTTTCAATCAAGTCACTTACATGTCAAATTATATGCTGAATAGTCAATATACATGTACGACAAGTATTAAATTGATTATGCAGGTGGTGTTGGCTGCCTGTGATATACAAGAGGCCTGACTAGATGATCTGGTGGTCCCTTCTGGCCTTAAACTTTATGACATCAGTAATTCCTTTAGTGTCCTGTGTTTATAATTATTTTGCAAGTTAAACATATACAAAAATTCTTAATGAAACAATAAAAGATTTGCACAAAATCACCCAAACTCATGATCTTATAACTGTAAATAAACCTTGACCTCCCCACCCCTATCTGTTTCTGTTTTTGTCTTCCCTTGCCATTTCATGTCTAACCTGTTTGGGTCAGAGAACTAGATATATTTGACCTAAATCAAACAACATATTTTGGGAATTTAATATTCATTCCATAAACAGTTAAGACAAGAGGAATTACATCATAAATGGTGACTTGGGACATTAAGCCTGGTAATACTCTTACCGACAGTAAAGAAAGGGTAAATTAATAATTAAACAGTTAACTTTGTAAAAGTATAAAAAACAATCAGAGGGCATGGGCTTCTTCTCCCTCTAGCCACTATGGCTCCTGTTAACATTAATGGGAATTACATAGTGCAACAATGCAAAGAATAAATTTTAATAGTTATAGTATGTATTAGGAATGTATAACCCTAGAGTAACCATAGTGTGGAGTATCAGAGGGGTAGCCGTGTTAGTCTGGATCTGTAAAAGCAGCAAAGAATCCTGTGGCACCTTATAGACTAACAGAGGTTTGAGCTTTCGTGGGTGAATACCCACTTCTTCGGATGCTGCTTTAAGTCACTCAAGCAGTATTCTCGCTCTCTCTCTCTTTTTTTTTTTTTTTTTTCTTGTTTTTGCCGACCGCATAAAGCTGAAATCGCACATGTTAAATGCGCCTAAGATACGACAGACCTGTATAGCATGTTTTTAGTACTCTCTCTTTGGGGGTCCCTTCCCACTTCACTACATATTTCTCTACCATATTCCATTTTTAACATCCTTTTCGTAAGGTACAGGCCATATTTCAGAGTTTGAACCTACAAAACTTGCATTTTGTAAAGACAAATACTCTCCTATCATGTAAATATCAGCCACCATACATACATATTTTATAGCAGGACCCACACTGACAACCCCCATGCCAAGTTCCTGCCCAATGTGATTTGAAACAGCCATACTATACCATGTAATAACAGAGCCTATTCAGTCAATTCTATGAAGAAACTCCACTGCCTGATCAATAATTTCTTTTTCAGACAAAACCTCAACACCACCACTATCTTTAAAATGTCAAAATGCAAAAGCTACAATAGATTTCCAATCAAAAGTTGAAGGTATTTCTTAGCACTAGAAACCAGATTTTTTTCAGCATGAATTCAAAAGCCAACAAAGGGACAAAAGTTTTTTGTTTCTTTTTTTAGCAAAAGCTTTGCAAACTAAGCAGCTTACACTATTAAAGACTTGATAAGCATTCTATAACATATTTAACAGATTTGACATTCTTGGTAAGATTTAGAAAACACTAATTCATATATCACATTTCAACTGAATGTGATTTAATTTTTAAACCCCTGAAAATCAGGATTCATAATGGAAACACTAAGATCATGAACTGTAAAAATCCAACAAGTGTGACTATTATAAAAAATGAAATGCTGCAAAACCATTAATTTAAAGTCGTGTATGCCTGCCAATCCCAGTGTTAAAAAGGCAAAAGAGGCACAAGCAATGTAGAAGATCATTAGTGGTCACTTTGAGGGGTGACACAATCTAGCCCTATTTCTTCCCACCCAAAGACAAAAAGATGGTACTTTTTTCTACAATTTTTAAATAAAAAAGTACTTATTGGCTCACATTTACCCAACAGGCTCACCCTCCGCAGGTCGTCATTTTTCGGCTGGTAAGCAGTCCCTGCTGAAATCAGCAAAGCAGGTCTGGTCTTGCAGCTCAGCTAGGGCCCGATTCTGCTCTCACTGATTTCAATAGTAGTTTGCCCATAGACTTAAATGAGAGCAGGAAACGGAGGTCCTTGGTGAAGCGTTCTGGGAATGCTAAGGGAAACTGGACCCAGGTGCCTCCTGTGTCCCTCCCTGCACCGAGAAGTGGCAGGGATAACTCTACTGAAGGAGATGTGCAGTGGCCTCTACTGGTGCATGTAAGGTGCCCAAGGCTGTCCCGCTCTCACAAGTGGAACGGACCTTCCCAGAGCTGGGGAAAGGTGCCTGTAAATGCCCAGTCCAGACCAACAGCCCTGACCTTTCCAAAGCCGCGGGGCTACCGTTCCCCGCCCTCAGCGAGCCGCCTGCCCGGACGGCCGCATCGGCCCCTTCCCTCCAGCGCGCGGTCGGAGCGGTCACCCCCTGCGCGCCGCGCCAGGCCACTACTGCAGCCCCCCCCGAGACCGGGCGCAACCTGCGCGCGGCGCGGAGCCCCTCTGCCCGCCAGCTCCCCGCCCACACGGCCCTCGCGCGCTGCCACCGGGGCTCGCTCGGCTCGTTACCTGCGGGGCTCTGCGAGCTGCTCCTGGCGGCGCCGGCCGGGTCCGGCTGCCCTAGGAGCAGGGCGATCCACAGGGAGCCGAGGAGCCGCCTGGCTCCCCGCGCCGCCATCGCTCCGCGCCCCGAGCCCAGCAGCCGGGCACCCAGCAGCAGCTGCCCCTCCTCCGGGGGCTTCTCCGACCGGACGGGGTCTGCTCGCCCTTAACCGCGCGCTGCCGCTGCGGCGGCCTGAGGAGAGGGCTGCCCTGGTCGGGCTCCGGGGGCGGCGAGCGCCGTCCGTGCAGAGAGGCCGGGGAGGGGAGTCACTCCATCGCGGGCCGGTCCCAGCGCCAGGCTTCGCGTCTCCAGCACACAGCAAGAGGGGCATTCGCCGCGCTCCGCCCCCAACCACCGCCGCCCGTGCGCATGCGCCAAACGCACTTCTCTTCTCCCGTCCCTCTCCCAGCGGGAGGCGGCGCGCGCCTCCGACGGCCAACCGCCGGGGGCGCGCGCGGAGCACCACCTTCCCCTCCCCCGCAAAAAGAATCCCACACTCCGCCTGGAGAGACAGAAAACGCGGCGCGAAGGGGACGGCAGGGAAACCCGGAGAGAGCCCATCCAGGGGATAGCATCGCCGGGCTCCTGCGGGAGCCGCTCCTAGCTGGGCACAGGGCCCCAGGAACAGCGCCTGCTCCTCTACACCCCCACTAGGGTGACCAGATGTCCCGATTTTATAGGGACAGTCCAGATATTTGGGGCTTTTTCTTACATAGGTGCCTGTTACCCCCCCTCCTCTGTCCTGATTTTTCACACTTGCTATCTAGTGACCCCACTGATCCCCTAAACCCCCTCATCCTACACCCCTCCCCTCCCCCCTGCTCCTCTATACTCCCCCTGACCTCCTACACTCCCTCATCAGGGGTGGGCAACACCATGTTGCATGACAGACACTTAACAAAATTATCATACTTATTGATGGACATTGGGGTGGGGGGTTATGTCATTCAGTCATTCAATTTTTTTTTAAAGTACCATACCTCAACATTTTTACCACATACACTTGTGTCCGTGTATGGACACGTTGATGACCCCAGCCCCTCATCCTATACCCCTCTGACCCCACACTCCCTCATCCTACACCCCTCTGACCCCCTACACCCCACCGACCCCACACCCCCTCATCCTACACCCCTCTGACCCCCTACCCCCACTGACCCCACATCCCCTCATCCCACCCCCCACCAACTCCACACCCACTCATCCTACCCTCCCACCAACTCCCTACACCCCCACCAACCCCACACCGCCTGACCCCCTACCCACCACCGACCCCACACCCCTCATCCTACCTCCCACTGACACCCTACCCCCACTGACTCCACACCCCCTCATCCTACACCCCCCGACTCCCTACCCCCATGACCCCACACCCCCTCATCCTACACCCCACTGACCCCCTACACTCCACCAACTCCACATCCCCTCATCCTACACCCCCCGGACCCCCATCAACCCCACTCCCCCTTACCCTACCCCCCACGACCCCACACCTGCTCATCCTACACCCACTGACCACCTACACCGACCCCACACCCCTATGGCCCCTACCCATCACCGACCCCAAATCCCCTCATCCTACACCCCTCTGATCCCCTACAATCAGTACAATCAGCACGCGCCCCCAGTCAGTGTGGACAGAGAACTCCTTCAGAGCCAGGGCGGGGAGAGCAAGCTCCACCGGGGGGGCGGGGGGGAAGATCCAGCTTCTCTGTCTGCTGAGGGAGGGGGACACCAGCCCAGGGGCTGTGGAGGATGCGGGGAGAGAGCCAGCTCCACTGGGGCCAAGGTGGGGAGACGCAGCTCCTCCGGCAGTGGGGGGCACAGAAAGTGCCCCTCCAAAAGTGGCCACATTTTTATTCCTGCCCACCCCTGCTTATACCCCTTGTCCTCTTCTCTTCTGTGCCATCCCAACAAAGCTCTCCATCCTACACCCCTCATTATCCATACTTACCCCTACATCCCAATACCCCTTGCTTCCCAACTAACCTTTTCTTCCCCCCCCCCCCCCCGCACCTATAACCTCTAGGGTGACCAGTGTTTGCATTTGATCAAGCATTAAAACAGTGCAGAATTATGATCTTTTTATGAAAGATAAAACAAATGTTGACAGTACAAGTTATTTTCTTACATACCATCCAGTTAAGTTGGCATTACGGGGGGAAAGCAGCATGGTGCCGGATCAAATTCTGGCCCTATGTGCTTCAAAGCAGGAAAAAAATTATAAGTTTTACTTCACTTAAAAAAAATTGACTCCTTCAAATCTAGTTTCTACTCATGGATTTCTTCAGAAAAGAGAAGGTGGGTTATTATGAACCATACTCTCCCTACATAGTTTTGAGCTATACTGCATGTCCTTTCATCCCGATATTTAGCTATTTCTTGTTTGGTCATCAAACATTTTTTTTTAAATGTACCTCTGGGACTCACCGTAACCTGCATTACAGATGGCGCAGGTCAGGATCTAGGCTGAGATGAAGAATGGCCACAGATTCTTATACAGTTGCTTGCTTGCAGAACTCACCCTAACCAACATTTCAGATGGTTCAGCCGGTTGGGAATGATGCAATAAGGTTTCTGGACCATTCTTAGGAAAAGCAGAACATCACATAATCCACATACATTACCAAAGAAAGTAAATACAGAAAGACTCTTAAAACAAGATTAACAAAGGGAAAACTATTAGTCATTGAAAGTTTGGTTATTATGATGACTAGTTGCAAAGTAAAGAATACTTAGACAACATGTCCCTGTGAACTTGAAGAGAGAAAGTAATTTTGTGTTAAGAACTACTGAAAGGAATTAAGCAAATCCTGTAAAAATATTAGCTTGTGGCACCTGGTTTCTTTGAGGTGGGAGGGTTTGCTGCTAAACAGTGGCTGTTGACTTTCCTGGTAACTAAGGGCTTGGCTACACTGGCAGATGTACAGCGCTGTGAGTTAAACCTGCCTTCGTACAGCTGAATAGGGAGAGCGCTGCAGTCTGTCCACACTGACAGCTGCCAGCGCACTGTCGTGGCCACATTGGCGGCACTTGCAGCGGCATTGGGAGCAGCGCACTATGGACAGCTATCCCACAGAGCACCTCTTCCCATTTTCGCGCCACTTTGGCGCGGTGGCTTGTGGGAAGGGGGCGGTGGGCGCGGGGCATTCTGGGTCCTGTCCCAATGCCCCGTGATGCATCGCTTCACATCCCAGCTATCCCTGTGTTTCCGTCCACATTTGGCGCCATCTTTTAACGGCTTTTGTGCAGCGCGATCTGTGTGCTCCGTTTCGGTCTGCGGGAAATGGAGCCCGAACTGCTGAGGAGTATGCTGACGAGTCTCGCCTTCACGTCACGTTTAGCAGTCGAGCTGTTCCTTAAGATCCGAAGTGACAGTGAGGAGTCCGACGAGGATTCCGACGATGATAGCGAGTCACGTAACGCGTACGACACGAAATTGCTTGTCTCATTCACGGACATGCTCAGCACCGTGGAACGCCGCTTCTGGGCTCGGGAAACAAGCACTGAGTGGTGGGATCACATCGTCCTGCAAGTCTGGGATGACGAGCAGTGGCTGCAGAACTTTCGGATGAGAAAAGCCACTTTCATGGGACTGTGTGAGGAGCTCGCCCCCACCCTGCGGCGCAAGGACACGAGATTGAGAGCCGCCATGCCGGTGGAGAAGCGGGTGGCTATTGCAATCTGGAAGCTGGCAACTCCAGACAGCTACCGATCGGTCGCGAACCAGTTTGGAGTGGGGAAGTCGACCGTTGGAATCGTGCTGATGCAAGTTTGCAGGGCCATTAATAAAATCCTGCTCAGAAGAACCGTGATTCCGGGTAACGTGCAGGACATTGTGGATGGCTTTGCACAAATGGGTTTCCCTAACTGTGGAGGGGCAATAGATGGGACGCATATTCCTATTCTGGCCCCGGAGCACCTAGCCTCCGAGTACGTTAATCGGAAGGGGTATTTCTCTATGGTACTCCAGGCGGTAGTGGATCACCGTGGGCGTTTCATTGACATTAATACAGGGTGGCCCGGAAAGGTGCATGATGCACGCATCTTTCGGAACACTGGCGTGTTCAGGAAGCTGGAGGCCGGGACTTTTTTCCCCGATAGGAAGATCACAGTAGGGGAAGTCGAAATGCCCATTGTGATCCTTGGAGACCCCGCTTACCCGCTAATGCCGTGGCTCATGAAACCCTACACAGGGTGCCTTGACAGTAGCAAGGAACGGTTCAACTACAGGCTGAGCCGGTGCCGAATGACTGTGGAGTGTGCTTTTGGCCGTTTAAAGGGCCGCTGGCGATCTCTGTATGGGAAGCTGGACTTGGCAGAAAACAGCATCCCCGCGGTTATATCCGCGTGCTGTACCCTCCATAATATTTGTGAAGGGAGGGGTGAAATATTCAGGCAGGCATGGACCTCCGATGTTCAACACCTGGAGGCTGAATTTGCACAGCCAGAGAGCAGGGCTACTAGACGGGACCAGCACGGGGCTGCTAGGATTAGGGATGCCTTGAGGGAGCAATTTGAGGCTGAAAGCCAGCAGTAATGTCTGGTGCCCTGTGGTTACAATGTTGGTAGGAATCTGTGTTTGCTTCACTGATTTGCAGTGCCTGGTTCCTGGCCTAATGGATCTTTTACTTTATGCAATAATAAAGAATGTTTTCAAAACCAAAATATCCATTTATTGAAAAGAAAATAAATTTATTGAAAGAAACAACTGTTTGGGAATCAAGAAAGGGCAATGGGGTGGGGTGGGGTTGGGATGGGGAATGGTACAATCAGAGATCTGCGTATGTCCTGTCTCCACTGCTTTGCATTGAGTGCTGCACTTCATGATGTCTATACTGCATGGTGATGGGGGTTGAGTGCAGGGGGTAAGGCTCGTAGTTTTCAGAGCTGGGTGGTGAAGATACCGGTGTTGGAGGCAGCAGTTGGCGGTAAGAACCCGCACGTTGGGGAAAGTGGGTTGGAGGGGACATGGGGGCACAAGGTAACGAGTTTTGGGGCAAGGGCTGCATGGGGGGGCGGGCGCGGTAGTGCTCCGCCTGCATGGCTACGAGCTCCTGGATAGAGTCTGCTTGGCGCTCCATGATGGTTATCAGCCTATCCGTGCTTTGCTGCCGGTGCTGTGTGGCCTGCCGCCGGTGCGATGAGTTTTCCTGGCGGATCCTGCTTTCTGTCTCCCTCCACTCCTGCGCTCTCTCCCTCCACTCCTGGGCTTTTTGATTTTCTTTAACAGACTGCTGCATGACTTGGTGCAGCATGTCTTCCTTGCTTTTCCGCGGTCTCCTCCGGAGTCTTTGCAGTCTTTGAGCAGGTGTAAACACGGACGGCTGAGGTCTCAAGGTTGCATCTGCAAAGGCAAAATGCAACACTTAACAGAGGCAGCATTGTTTAAACCAGACAGAGTAATCATTCCCCCGCACTTGAGGAGGGCACACACAGTGTACACAATAGCATAATTTTCCTGTCCCAAAGAGAGCGGACATAACCCACGGGAGCCCCAAAATGGTGAGTAAGGGGGACTGATTGTTTCTGGGCTGTACTGTCTTCTGGGTTTCTGTGCCTTGGGGAGAGCCAACAGCTGCAGGGGGCACCTACACTGAACACTGTCCCAAAATTTTCCACAGGAGTTCGTCCTGGAAGATATCTCACTGCTGAGGGTGACCTGGGAAGCAAGGGAGGGTCTTCTATTGCAATGCGGCTTCCGCCCTGGCCCATATGCAGCTTCACTGTGTGCAGCAATGGTCCCCCCACCCCTCGTGGCACAGTGGCGCGGACACGTTAGCCTCACTGGGACAAGGACCACGGCGGCTCTCCCAAGAAACCTGCGCAAGCGCATTGCCCACATTCTGGATGAGACTTTCGAAGAGATTACCGCGGCCGATTACCGCGAAGTGATAGACCACATCAATGCGCTATTCCACATCTAGGCATGCATGCAGCCCTAACCCTCCTCTCCCGAAAAACTTCCTTCCCAAAAGAAATAAAGCGCTTACCGGGAACACGCTCTTCAGTTTGTCCTCCACCAGTTTGTCCTCCACCAAGTGCCGGCTGCTGTGACTGGCTAGCTTCCTCCGGGCTCGAGAAGAGCTCCTGGCTGCATGGACCCAGGTAGTCCGGGGTGTCTCCAACCTCCCCAGCACCCTGACTCCCGGTTTCCTCCTCGTCCTCCTCCTCCTCCACCACCCGCTCTGAAGTGTCCATGGTGGTGCTCGGCATGGAGGAGGGGTCACCCCCAAGTATCTCATCTAGCTCTCTATAGAATCTGCAGGTCGTGGGGGGAGCACCCGAGCGGCTGTTTGCATCGCGGGCTTTGCGGTAGGCATTCCGCAGCTCCTTCACCTTAATCCTGCACTGCAGAGCGTCCCGGTCATGGCCCCTTTCAATCATGGCCCTTGATATCTGCCCGTAGGTATCGTAATTCCTACGGCTGGAGCGCAGCTGAGACTGGACAGCTTCCTCCCCCCAAACACTGATGAGGTCCAGCAACTCGCCATTGCTCCATGCTGGGGCTCGCCTGGCGCGTGGAGGCATGGTCACCTGGAAAGATTCGCTGATAGCACTCCACACCTGGCTGGCTGAGCAAACAGGAAGGGGATTTTTAAAATTCCCGGGGAATTTAAAGGGTGGGTCTGATGGTTGGTCACCTGAGGCCAGGGCAGTAGAGTTCGAACTGATGACCAGAGTGGCTAGAACAGGCATTGTGGGATACTGCTGAATACTTCTGGAGGCCAATCAGTGCGCATTGGGCGGCTACACTGGCGCCGCAGTGCTGCAGCAGCAGCGCAATTCTCCTTATTCCTCTGGCGGAGGAGGAGTACAAGCAGCGCTGTATCTCCGGAAATACAGCGCTGTACGTGCCTTGCCAGTGTGGACGGGTAGTGAGTTACAGCGCTGTGCGTGGCTTTAGTGCGCTGTAACTTGCCAGTGTAGCCAAGCCCCCAGTTTCTCAAGTAACCAAAGGATAAACAAGAGATGCTTATCTTTAATAATAAAATAATAATAAAACAATACATTCTGCAATGCAGAATACAACTAAAGAAAAGACTAAATTTACTTTGAAAAAAGCAAAAAAAAAGTATTTTTGTTCTTCTGGTGGTAATTAGTTGTATACAATATTTGCCATTCAAATCAAAATAATTTTAATATTGTATCATTACCAGTCAGCTTAATTCTGACTGTTGAATCTTGTATTTTTACAAAGGGGAAAATAAGCTATGAACACACTTTCCTCCTTCATTAAACACACAAAATATGCTCTTATTTTTCCATTCCACTTTGTCTCCTCTAAATAATATGATCAGAATGTTATTCATATATATATGCATATATATATGCTATCTTTGTTTCTAATTTTATTATTGGCTAATTGAATTGTCTCTTTCAGTGCATAAATTATATAGTACTAAGACTCAAGAGGTGGCATGGTAATCATGAGATAACCAGGCCCCTGGGGCATTATAAGACATGAAACATGGCTGGGCTGGATACATCCCCCAGCTGTGTGATTGTACTATAACCAGGGGCGGCTCCAGGCACCAGCGCAGCAAGCGCGTGCCTGGGGTGGCAAGCGACGGGGGGCGGCCTGCCGGTCGCCATGAGGGTGGCAGTCAGGTGCAGCCTTTGGCGGCGTGCCTGCGGGAGGTCTGGCGGTCCCGCGGCTTCGGCGGCAATTTGGCAGCGGGTACGCCGAAGGCACGGGACCAGCAGATCACCCGCAGAAACGCCGCCAAATCCGCGTGACCAGTGGACCGCCCGCAGGCGTGCCGCCGAAGGCCGCCTGACTGCCGTGCTTGGGGCGGCAAAAAACATAGAGCCGCCCCTGTATAACCTGCTTTAAAACTAGTTCAAAATGTTTTGCTACGGACAAAATGTGTATTTTTGCACTTTTAACTAGATAGCAGCACTCAATTTTGTGGAATTGAGCAATAGTTTAGAAAAGTTTATTGTTCACCTTGATTAATCATCTGCTTTATAACACTTGCCAGTCAATCCACATGTTCTCCTCAACTTAGTCATCTTCATACTAAAATGAGAATATTCCTGAATTTTTTTCAGTTGTACTTTGAGAGACTGAAGAATGAAAATCTTGAGGTACCCAGAAAGTGTATCTATATAGCACTGTGATCACAATGTTGGATTGTTACAAGTGGTAACCAATTAATAAAGCTAAATGTATATGTACAAATACTGTTATGTAAAGATATATAAGAAACTTGGTTCACTGTGTTTATATTTTGTTCAGTGTTATGGTGAGAAAACGGTAATTTTGTACTCCTAATAATAATTACTAGGGCTGTCAAGCAATTAAAAAAATTAATCGCGATTAATTGTGCGATTAATCACACTGTTAATAATAGAATACCATTTATTTAAATATTTTTGGATGTTTTCTATATTTTCAAATATATTGATTTCAGTTACAACACAGAATACAAAGTGTACTGTGCTCACTTTACATTTATTTTTATTACAAATATTTGCACTGTAAAAAACAAAAGAAATAGTATTTTCAATTCACCTAATATAAGTACTGTAGTGCAATCTCTTTATCATGAAAGTTGAACTTACAAATGTTGAATTATGTACAAATAAACCCTGCAATGTATAATGTTACAATGTCCAGACGAGACGCGATAGATTGATCCCCGATAATTCGATTGCTACCCGCCGATCCGGGTGGGTAGTCTGGACGTAGCCCAAGATACACTTTCACGATAGGGATTGCACTACAGTACTTGTATGAGGTGAATTGAAAAATACTATTTCTTTTGTTTATCATTTTTACAGTGCAAATATTTTTAATCAAAAATAATATAAAGTGAGCACTGTACACTATGTATTCTGTGTTGTAATAGAAATCAATATATTTGAAAATGTAGAAAAACATCCAAAAATATTTAACAAATTTCAATTGGTATTCTATTGTTTAACATTGCGATTAATTTTCTTAATCGCAGTTAATTTTTTTGAGTTAATCGCGTGAGTTAACTGCGATTCATTGACAGCCCTAATGATTACTTTGGGTGAGGGGGGAATATCGGAGTATTTCTATACTTATAAATAAATTCCTTCTCAGCAGTCTAGGACCTGCTCAGTTCTCTCCATATTAACAATCACATAGTAACACTAATTATATCATTTGAGGCATCCACAATGAATTATATTAATTTATATTAAACATTGGGAGACAGATTATAGGTGGGGTTGGTAGTACTGCCTGCTATTAAGGTTGACCAACACTTCCCATAATAAGACCCTGTTTTCAGTTGCTCGTATCTTTGTCAAACTAACTGTTTGGGATTAAATTTTCCATGCCAGCTGTCTCCTTCAGGCAAAATTTTTCTGGAAAACTTAGCGAAAATGGTTCAGCTGTTTCTGAGAATGAGGCTAGGGGACAATAAGTTGTTTTGCCCATGTTAAAGAATCCAGCGCTGTTTTATTAAGACTCTCTAGTGCCCCATACTTTGGAGAAGGGACTTGACATTTCCTAGAATCATAGAATATTAGTGTTGGAAGAGACCTCAGGAGGTCATCTAGTCCAATCCCCTGCTTAAAGCAGGACCAACACCAACTAAATCATCCCAGCTAGGGCTTTGTCAAGCCAGGCCTTAAAAACCTCTAAGGGTGGAGATTCGACCACCTCCCTAAGTAACCCATTCCAGTGCTTCACCACCCTCCTAGTGAAATAGTGTTTCCTAATATCCAACCTAGACCTCCCCCACTGCAACTTGAGACCATTGCTCCTTGTTCTGTCATCTGCTACCACTGAGAACAGCCTAGCTCCATCCTCGCTGGAACCCCTCTTCAGGTAGCTGAAGGCCGCTATCAAATCATTCTTCTCTTCTGCAGACTAAATAACCCCAGTTCAGGAATCTGCCTTTTACCATCCTTGTGAAACTCCACCCAAATTATACAGCTTTGAAAGATTGCAGTTTTCACATACTCAATAAATTGCTAGCGCTTTGCCGTTTAATTCCACAAAGGTTCCGTCTGCTCTGAGCACACCCCAGTGCAGAGCTGCAGGGGGTTAAGCAGGACTTTCCCTGCAATCACAGTTCCGGGCTGCTCGGAGCTGTGCTGGATCTGGGCACAGGAACTTAGAGCAGGGAACCAGTCTCTTCTATGCTCTAAGTGTCCCACTTACTGATGCCTAGGCAGCATAGATCAATAAGCTGCCTGAATTAAATGCAGGACCTGGGTGAGAGACAGTAAATTGGGACAAAGAGCCTGGAAGGAGAAGAAGGAAACTGGGAGTTGGAGAGGGGGAGACTGTAGCTAGGTAGGCAAGGAGATTGGGAGCTGGGAGAGGCAAAGGGGGTTGGGTCTTGCCCGCGCAAAGAGACTGGGATTGGGAGCAAGGGAAGGAAACAGGGATGGACTGGGAGCCAGTGAATGGGGAGATCAGGTGAGAAGCTGGGGAGGAGACAGAACGAGTGTTTTAGGGGAAAAGAGGTGTGTGTGGGGGGAGGGAAATTGCCATGACAAGGAGCCAGGGTGTGGGGCAGAACTGGGACTTGCTGGGCAAAGAGAATGAGACAAGGATCTGGGTGGGAGGCTGAACAAGAACCCAGGGAGGGAAACTGGGAATGGGAGCCAGGGGGATGGTGAAGGTGGGTGTGGAGGATGGAGGCAGACAGATCAGATGAAGAGCCAGCAGGGGTAACTGGGACCACTTGGAGAAGGAGACTGGGGCCAGATCTCAAAATGTAACTGTAAATGGAGAATTATCCTTGAGTGGGTGTGTTTTTAGTGGTTTCCCCCAGGGATCAGTTCATGGGTCTTTGTTATTTGACATTTTTATCAATGCCCTGGAAGAAAACAAAGTCATTACTGATAAACTTTGCAGTTGACACAAAGACAGGGGGAGTGGTACATAAGAACATAAGAACAGCCATACTGGTTCAGACCAAAGGTCCATCTAGCCCAGTATCCTGTCTTCCAACAATGGCCAATGCCAGGTGCCCCAGAGGGAATGAACAGAACAGGTAACCATCAAGTGATCCAAATAATGAAGAGGACAGGTCATTGATACAGAGCTGGGCGCAAACACACATTATGCATTTTACTACAGCCAAATGTAAAGTTATACCTCTAGGAACAAAGAATGTTGGCCACATTTACAGCATGGGGGACTCTATTTGGAAGCAGTGACTCCGAAATGGACTTGTGGGTGATGATGGATAATCATGAGTTTCAGTGTAATGTTGTGGCCAAAAGGACTAATGTAATCCTTGAATGTATAAACAGGGGACTCTTGAGTAGGAGTAGGGAGGTTTTATTAGCTCTTAACCAGGGGGTGGGGCTAATCAGGAAGACCAGGGCTTCAAAAAGCCCGCTCCTAAGCGACAGGGAGTGGCTAACGGGAGTTTTGTGAGGGAGTTTGTGAGGATACTGGGCTAGATGGACCTTTGGTCTGACCAGTATGGCCGTTCTTATGTTTTTATGTTCTCTGTATATGGCAATGGTGCTACTGCTACTCAGTGGAGGATTAGCCAATGGACCAATGGGGCCCATGCCCCGGGGCCCCAGCCAATTGGGGGGGGCACCAGAAAAATGGGTGCCCCAGCAGAAATCTGGAAATTGAATTTAGACAAATTCAGACTTGAAATAAGGCACACATTTTTAACAGTAATTAACCAACGGAATAATTTACCAAGGGTAGTGGTGGATTCTCCATCTCTGGCAATTTTTAAATCAAGATTGGATATTTTTCCAAATATGTGCTCTAGTTTAAACATGAATTAATTCGGTAGAGACCTATGTCCCATGTTATGCAGGAGGTCAGACTAGATGATCACAGTGGTTCCTTCTGGCCTAGGAACCTATGAGTGGGGGAATGGAGGAGAGAACTGAGAATGGCTCGGCACTGAGACTAGGCTGGGAGTCCTGTGGGGGAGATTAGGACTGGCAAGGCAAGGAGATTGGGAGTGGGCTGGGAAGACAGAAGTGGAGAACAGACAGGACTGGGACAGATTGGGGGAGAAGATGCAGCAGGGGATCAAGCTTGGGGTAAACTGGCAGAATAGTCTGTGCTCACAAGAGCATGCTTCCTTCCAAAATCTGGAATGGAGCCCATGATTCCTGAGTCTCATTATTCCTTTGCTGTCAGCAAATATCTGTGAAACCCTCTGGCAAAGTGCCTTAACCCCCTGTAAAGCTGGCCCACATAAAGGATGACAACCTACTACTGCTAGGTAGTAGAGCCGATCCTTGCAATTACTGGCTGGTAAGCCTACCTTGAGTACCAGGCAAACAAGTTGAAACTATAGTAAAGAACAGAATTATCAGATACATAGATAAGCACAATATATTGGAGAAGAGTCAGCACAGCTTATGTAAAGGGAAATCATGCCTCAACAATCTATTAGAATTCTTTGAGGTTGTCAACAAGCATGTAGAAAAGGGTGATCCAGTCGATATATTTTACTTGGACTTTCAAAAAGTCTTTGACTAGGTACCTCACCAAATGCTTGTAACCAGTCGTGGGATAAGAGGGAAGATCCACTCATGGATCAGTAACTGGTTAAAAGATAGGAAACAAAGGGCAGGAATAAAAGGGCAGTTTTCACAATGTGGAAAATACCAGGGTCCCCCCAAGAATCTGTACTGGGACCAGTACTGTTCAACATATTCACAAATGATCTGGAAAAGAAGGGTGAACAAAGAGGTGGCAAAGTTTGCAGAAGATACAAAATTACTCAAGATAGTTAAGGCCAAAGCTGACTGCAAAGAGTTTCAAAGGGATCTTAGAAAACTGGGTGACTGGGCAACACAATGGCAGGTGAAATTCACTGTTGATAAATGCAAAGTAATGGAAAACATAATAAAAACTATACATACAAAATGATAGGGTCTAAATTAACTGTTACAATGCAAGAAAGAGATCTTGGAATCATTGTGGATAGTTCTCTGAAAACATTGGCTCAATGTGCAGCAGCAGTCAAAACAGCTAACAGAATGTTAGGAACCATTAGGAAAAGGGACAGATAATAAAAGATAAAATCTCATAATGTCACTATATACATCAATGCTATGCCTACATCTTGAATACTGCATGCAGTTCTGGTCACCCGATCTCAAAAAGATATATTAGCACTGGAAAAGGTGCAGAGAAGGGCAACAAAAATTATTAGGGGTATGGAACAGCTTCCATATGAGGACAGATTAAAAAGCCTGGGATTGTTCAATTAGAAAAGAGATGACTAAGGGGGGGATACAATAGAGGTCTATAAAATCAGGAATGGTGTGGTGAAAGTGCATAGGGAAGTGTTATTTATCCCTTCACACAATACAAGAACCAGGTGTCACTCAGTGAAATTAATAGGCAGCAGGTTTAAAACAAACATAAGGAAATATTTCTTCACACAATACATAGCTAACCTGTGGAATTCATTGCTGAGAATGTTGTGAAGGCCAAAAGCATAACTGAGTTCGAAAAACAATTAGATACATTTATGGAGAATAGGTCCATCAATGGCTACTAGCCAAGATGGTCAGGGACACAACCCCATGCTCTGGGTGTCCCTAAACCTTCAACTGCCAGACACTGGGATTAGATGACAGGGGATGGATCACTCGATAATGCTCTGTTATGTTTATTTCCTCTAAGGCATCCGGCTCTGGTCACTATTGGAGACAGGATACTGGGCTAGATGGACCATTGGTCTGACCAG
The DNA here is from genome assembly GCA_003942145.1 of Platysternon megacephalum. Classification (NCBI taxonomy): domain Eukaryota; kingdom Metazoa; phylum Chordata; order Testudines; family Platysternidae; genus Platysternon; species Platysternon megacephalum. Next base: position 97,996 of record QXTE01000356.1, on the reverse strand, counting down.
CATGGCCATTCCTATGTTCTTATGCTATCATTTACTCTGTTAGCTCAAGTGGCAGTGGTAGATGCAATGGATCTAAAGGTTCCAAACCTGCCAATGACCCACGTAGGTGTCAATATAATGTCACATGATTGAATTTCTGTTAGTTTAAAAAAAAACTGAATAAACTACACACATGCAAAAAGACTACATGAAAAGAACATTATTAAGGTTGCAAAGTGAAGCTCTCAAGCTTTAGGAAATACCAGAATTAGAGCTGCCTGTGCAACTTCAGTTCTGCCCCTTGATGCATATACATTATGGATACAGTTGTTACCTGCATGAGCACATACTGTTTTTTCCACAGGACCTGGCCTCCTTTAGTGCACAAGATGGACTATCCATGGGGATGGAGCAGTGCTGTGTTGGATCTGTAGTAAGGCCAGAATTGGCTATGTTTGAAGCTTGTTATTGCCACCCACTATGCCCTTTGGAGATGATATCAATGTTCTTTAGGAGAATTGTCTAAACCGGGTGACTTGAGCTGAGCGAGTGGCTCACTGGATTAAACATATCTTTAAACAGGGGTCGACATGGCATGTCTTACACCTTAAGGAGCAGATTTTGCAAGGCAACTTGTCTCCTAATGTTAGGAGGGACTGGCAGCCGGGCCAGGTTTGTTGGTCTCTTAGTACCTGTTATTAAATGCATGGTTTAATTCAGCTGAGTAAGAAGAGTTGAGCTGTACCAGGCAGACAAGCTCAGAGTTTCTTAGTGTCTGTGCATTAGCTTCCCAGGTAGAACCAGTTAATTGCTGCCCAGTGTAACCAGGGCCGGCCCACAACATTTTGGCACCTGAGGCAGGGAACTCAAATGATGCCCCCATACCCCCTCGCTTGGGCCAAAACTTTGAAAGGTCTCAATTCTGCCTTCTTCCTGTTCTACTCCTCTCAAGGTACTGCTCTGCTACTACCCCAATAAAGGAGAACTAACAACTTAAAATGCCTTGTTCAAAATTTTAAGTAACACTTAACTTTCAAACGCCTGAACAGCAAATGTAACTTTTCTTGTCTGCATAGTAAACACTGGCATTTTTATCTGTTTGAATAATCAAAGTGGTGCTTTCCGTGCCTTCTTGGTTGCAAATGTAACCCTTCTGCCCATCTGAGTTGGCAGCAACAAGGGCCGGGTTCAGTATCTAGGGGTTCCGTTTCAATACCACAATGCAAAACCGGCTCGAGCCCCCACCCAGTGACCTGGGATAATTTCATACCACCCCCCGGGCACCTCTAAGAGGCAATACTTCCCCTCTCGCAAGCACGGAGTCTGAGTGTAGCAAAATCCTTTTAATAAAGGAGGGAAACAATGCGGCATTATATTGGGGAAACACCACAAACAGGATTCATAATACAAACCATGAGCAAAAGACCCACCCCCAAGTAAGGTTGGCAGTGTCCTTTTCCCCTCAGGGTCTTAAGTCCAACAACCCAAAAGATCACCCCAAAGTCCCAAAAGTCCAACACCTCTAAAGTCTCTTGAGTCCAACAACCCAAGAGTCTCTGTCCTTGGTCAATGCAGCCCCAGAGCTGCAGAGTTTTTGCCCCCC
>QXTE01000356.1:36991-90437 GCA_003942145.1 Platysternon megacephalum | reverse complement strand
GGGGGGGGGAGAGAAAGGGTATGCAGGGTGTTAAGGGGCACCTTATGTGGTCCAAGGCCAACTGCCCCTCCTCTCCGTTGGGTTCTGCTGCCGCCTTCACCATGAGCCACTCCACTCCACTATCCGTCCCGTGAGCTGCACCAGCCATCCCACGAACTGCTCCGCTCCGCTCGCTGTCCCATGGGCAGCGCCAACTGTCCCACAAACTGCTCCGCTCTGCCAGCCGCTTCGTAAACTGCTCCGCTCGCCGTTCCGTGGGCAACACCAACCGTCCCACAAACTGCTCCACTCCACCAGCTGCTTAGCAATATAGCTTCAGGGTCCCCCACTAGTTAACACAGCACTCAGTGATCTCAGCTCTTAGTGATTTCAGCTTATAGTAGGGGAGCCCTAGTGCTGATGCACCATTGGCCCAAAGCAAATTCAGCTCAGCAGTCTGTAACTAGACTCCTAATGGGATCAAAGTTAGCTCTGACATTCAACAGTGGAGAGGGGGAGGGGGAAGGGGAGAGGGCGGGGGGAAGAGAGAGAGAGAGAGAGAGGAAGAAGAAGCAGCAGCAATTGGTGTTTCAGGCCCTCAAAGGGGACCCGACCCATCCCATCAGGTACAAATCCCTATCCCCAACCTCTCTCCCTTCATTGGGTTTTGGAACCCAAGTCCCTTGTCTAGCAAGTGCTACTTAGTTGATGGTGAGTCCCTCTGTCATCAAACAGTTCCACTGGCCTTGATTNTGTGGTCCAAGGCCAACTGCCCCGCCTCTCCGTTGGGTTCTGCTGCCGCCTTCACCATGAGCCACTCCACTCCACTATCCGTCCCGTGAGCTGCACCAGCCATCCCACGAACTGCTCCGCTCCGCTCGCTGTCCCATGGGCAGCGCCAACTGTCCCACAAACTGCTCCGCTCTGCCAGCCGCTTCGTAAACTGCTCCGCTCGCCGTTCCGTGGGCAACACCAACCGTCCCACAAACTGCTCCACTCCACCAGCTGCTTAGCAATATAGCTTCAGGGTCCCCCACTAGTTAACACAGCACTCAGTGATCTCAGCTCTTAGTGATTTCAGCTTATAGTAGGGGAGCCCTAGTGCTGATGCACCATTGGCCCAAAGCAAATTCAGCTCAGCAGTCTGTAACTAGACTCCTAATGGGATCAAAGTTAGCTCTGACATTCAACAGTGGAGAGGGGGAGGGGGAAGGGGAGAGGGCGGGGGGAAGAGAGAGAGAGAGAGAGAGGGAGAGGAAGAAGAAGCAGCAGCAATTGGTGTTTCAGGCCCTCAAAGGGGACCCGACCCATCCCATCAGGTACAAATCCCTATCCCCAACCTCTCTCCCTTCATTGGGTTTTGGAACCCAAGTCCCTTGTCTAGCAAGTGCTACTTAGTTGATGGTGAGTCCCTCTGTCATCAAACAGTTCCACTGGCCTTGATTCACATAACCATGGTAACAATACTTTATTCTTCCTGCCCCAATAACAGAGAAACTGGGGATCCTACAGCAGCCAAAGTGACCATTTTGGGCTGCTGTAGGCTCATGCTAGGCGGAGTGGGTGTGCCTATGCAAACAAGATCAGCCCCTGAAGTTCTTTTCCACACTCGCCATAATTCACCACCAGATGTCAGGGTAGAGCTAATCCTGACTCTGCTTACACAAAGATTTGAACTGCTTCCTGCTGAAGGTCCACAGTCTGGGCCAGCTCAAGCTCTATTGAGATGGCTGCAAGACCGACCAGCCTCTCCTGTGTCATTATGGAGCGTAGATGTGTTTTTATTAACTTCAGCTTGGAGAAGCTGCATTCTCCACTGGCAACTGTTACAGGAAGTGTTAGAAGTATGCGCAGAGCAACAAAAGCATTTGGAAAGAGGGTCGTCATCTTATTTGTGCACATATATTCCAGAACAGCCTTTGGAGTTGATCCTGCTGAAATGTATCTTGAAAGGGCTTTCAGTTCATCACCTAAATCACTCGCATCAATATCGCACATGTCATCACGTGTCAACGCTGTCTCTAGTGCCCTGCATTGCTGGTGTAGGTCTTCTTCGGGTATAGTGAGGAGTTTTGGAATATCATACAACATCCCAAATATACTGCTGTGTTCCTTAAGCTGCATGAAACGTTCTTCACCTGACTGTATTGCACAATCTAGCACCTGGTTAAAGAATTCAACCAGGTTGTTTGGTGTCTCTTATGGGATTATCCCGTGCCTCGTAATCAAAATGTCTTCTTCTTCGGTGACTCTTGTATTCTTGAATGGGTGGGAAAATAGCTTCAGTGTGAAGTTCCTCTGCCAACTTCTGTGCACTCTTCAGAATGTTTTGAAATCCCTCATCTGACCAGTAAGACTGTAGGTATGACTTTGCTTTGTCCAGTTGTTCCATTGCTCAACACCTTGGAGTCTCTTGCTTACAACATTTATTTCAAACAGTATGTCATGCCACAACACTAAGCCACACAGAATTTTGAAGTTATGTATGTTTCTGGTGTAGTGGAAAAATTGCTCAGGCCTAAACTTTGATTGACTCGGGCCTGAACTTTGGCACAGACCTGAGCATTAGTCAAGTTAACTGGAAGAAGGGGGTTTTTGGAGAAAGGGGATTTTTGAAGATAGGGTGAAGGAAAGATACAAAAGCAGAACTATCTATAATCACAAGGCGTATGATTCATAACTGCCCATTGTTAGTGTTAAGGGAAGCTTGTAACCGCAAAGGGCAAACTGTGAAAAACAGGAAAGCTGGCTATGCTGTTTTCCCTTTTATGGAAAGTGTATTCCAATTATGGCAATAATGTTAACCAGGAAATATGTATTACTAATTGTGTTTTTTTGCTATATAAGCTACTAAAAAATCTGTATTCGAGGGGACTGCCAGTTCGCTGGTACCCCCCCCCCCCCGTGCATGCTCGAAAATAAAGAAGCCTCAGGCGATTCTGATCCAAACACAACGCATGGTCGTTTTTCCACAACAATCTTGGTGCCATGACTCAGATACACAGACTGTCCACCAGACCAGGCTACCGCAGACCGTTCCCCACCGAACCCAGCCGGCATCTGACAGGTGAGAGACCTTTTAAATCTCTATTTGGGTTTTCGGTGGAGGACTGCCCGTTGGCCCGGGGTCGGGGTGAGTAGCAAGCTGGATTCGGACCCTTTTGCTGTCAGACATGCCTGACATCCTTTTGGTTTCCCCGGGAAGAGCCACGGGTAAGTGGCTGGGAGTTAGGGTTCCCACCAGAGTAGGCCTCGGTTGTAGGCCTCGCCTCAGCGGTTGTGTGCAAGTGTGAATGATTGGAACGAGTGAGGGTCGTAGGAAGACGCCCAGAGCTTTCTGCGAGGCCTTAGGGCTTACAACCAGAAATGTCTCTAAAGCAAGCCCTACGACCCATGAGAGTGGCCTGATTGGCAGTGTTTTGAGAAGCTGAGGATCGTGGGAACCAGGGATTGTGGGTTCGGGTAAAGCGGTCGGAAACGTAGGGATTGTGAGATTGGATCACACAGTCGGTAACCTAGGGATAGCTAACCCAAGCCCTACGATCAGGAAAACTCCAGGGAAATGGGGGCCGGTGAGTCCAAAAGACCTACTGTGCTGCCAAAAGGCACACCAGCGTTTTATATGTATAAAAATTATAGTCCTTCTACTTGCAAGTTTCTAGTAAAATGGAATTGGTATACCAGAGATGATCCAAATTTACAGTTTCCTGTAGAGGGAAGCTTTGACCTTGATAAAATTGTGCACCTTAGAGGCGCACTACTGGTCAATAAAGTAGGACAGAGTCAATATGATGCTTATTTTGATTGGTATGGGGAAACCGAAAAACGGCACCGTGAATCTCAATTGCGGAGTCTTAAGGACTCCCAGGAGAAACTTAAAACTCAACTAAAAGAGACAAAGGAGAAATCAACCTTTCCCCAGACCCTGGCTGGCCAGCAAATACCCCTTTACCCTTCCAGGCCCCCTAAGGAAGAGAACTCCTCAGCTCCTCCCTATGACCTTATAGACTTGTATGTAGAAAACAGATCTTTTGCACCTATTGTGCAGACAGCCCCCGCTGCCCCCGCTCATGTCCAGAGGGAACGCAGGCCCCCGCCCCCCCCCCGCCAGTATTTGAAGCAGTGGCAGATTCCACCGTTCAGGTTCCCCCGACCCTAAGTAACGGGTCGCCATCAGAGAAAGATACCCATTCGTCTTCTGATTCCCCACTCACGATATTAAATAAGACAAATAAGTCCCTTGCTCAGATGTCTGAGCTTCTGGAAAGCTTTCGCCAAGAGAGAGAAGGGAGAGAATTAAATATAACCAGAGCACAGGAAGAACTAGGGGGGGGGGGGAGAATTGGTAATTAGTGCAAGCTTCAGAGGACCCATTACCAGAAATAGAGGAAGAGGGGGTTTTACAACCTCTACCCCCCGATCTAATCCTACAACAAATTTGCACCCTCTGCGTGAACTCCCAGGCGTAGATGCCAAGGGGCATGGAACCCGGGTGGTGGTACATGCACCTTGGTCATCTGCAGACTTACACCACTTAACAAAAACATTTCCTAATATTAGGGAGGACCCCGTAAAGTTCCGAGAGGAGTTATAAATTGTTATAAATTGTTATAACCCCAGTTGGGCTGACTTAAAGCAGCTCCTGTGAGTAATCATGCCCAAGGAAACTTTGAGTCGCGTTCACGAGAAAACCGACTGGCCTCGTAGGGACCCTGGCACCGGATGGGAATTAAACAACCTCAGAGGAAAATTATTGGATGCAATTCTCCAAGTTTGTCCAAAGAAAGCTGATTGGACTAAGATTAATATGTGTAAACAAAATAAAGGGGAGAACCCTGCTGATTATATGCAGCGTCTTAAACAAGTTTTTGAGAGACACTCGGGCATTGAACATGTTGGGGATGCCGAGCAAGCTGTCGTGGCGGCATTCATGCAGGGACTCACTCAGAAGCTGAGTGATCAGTTAAAATTAGGCATTGTTGATTGGGAAGGAAAGCACCTGAGTGAGATCCTAGCAGCGGCCCAACACTATTATCGCCAGTCAGAAAAGAAGAAGGAGGACACCGAAACTAAGTTATTAGCCCTCCAGGTCCAAACCATGCAAGGGGCCTGTGGGAAAATGGGAGGAAAAAAGGGAAAGCCCAAGCAGAATCCCCACTCCCCCACCATGTGGGAACAAAGTAATACTGCTTGTTTCCATTGTAAGCAAGAGGGCCACTGGAAAAAGAACTGCCCTTTCCGTCCCAACCCATCTGCCTGTCCTACATTTCCACCTCCTTTACCGCCCTCTGCTCCTTTTCCTCCCCAAAACTGATAGGATAGCCAGGAGACTGTTCACTTATCCCCCTGGACCAATCTGGACCGTATGTAACCTGTGTTGTAGACGGTATGTCCACCTCCTTCTTGGTGGATACCGGCGCTTCACGGTCTACCCTCCACGCCAGTGACTTTCCCTCTCTCCCTCTGACTTCTGAAATTGTAAATGCAATGGGGGTAGGTAACACTCCCATTCCCCATCTTGTCTCCTCACCCCTGTCTGTTTCTATCGGGCCTCTGTTGGACTATCATGCCTTCCTCCTCAGCCCTTGTTCACCTGTTAACCTTTTGGGAAAGGATTTGCTGTGTAAATTAAACTGTACCATCTATTGCTCCCCGGATGGGGTATATTTGGATGTTCTTGACCCGGGCCACAATGAGGTTCTGGCGGTCTTACAAGAAGACACTCCAAAAGGGGGACTGGACCCCAGCCCTTCCTTGTTGCAACAGGAATTGCTAGCTAAAGTTCACTCCTCCTTGTGGTCGGATCACGCTAACCAGGTCGGGTCTATTGGAACCGCCCAACCTGTTAAAATTCGCCTAAACCCAGCAAAGTCTCTTCCCAGGGTTCAGCAGTACCCTCTTTCAAAGCAAGCCGAAGAGGGAATTTGGCCAGTAATTGACTCCTTAATTCAACAAGGGGTTATCGTGCCGACGACTAGTGAGTGTAACACCCCCATTTTAACGGTCAAGAAACCGGACAAGGAGACTTGGCGCTTTGTCCAGGATCTCCGTGCTGTCAATGCAGCCATTCTCATCTGTTTTCCCCGTTGTCCCTAACCCTGCGACCATTGTCTCTTCTATTCCCTCCTCTGCTACTTATTTTATCGTTGTTGACCTTTGCTCAGCCTTTTTCTCTATTCCCATTTATAAGGATAGCCAGTATTTGTTTGCCTTTACCTATCAAGGGCTCCAATATACTTGGACCAGGCTGCCCCAGGGTTATACCGAATCACCGGCTTTATTCTCCCAGGCCCTTAAAAGGGACCTGGACGACATTGTGTTCCCAATGAAGTCCACCCTGATCCAGTATGTAGATGATCTGCTTTTAGCATCTTCATCACTAGAAGCCTCCCAGACCGATTCCCTTGTGCTTTTGCGGGCATTAGCCCAAAAGGGCCACAAGGCCTCTAAATCAAAATTGCAGCTCTGCCTACCCAGGGTCCATTATTTGGGGCATGACATCTCAGCTGGAGAAAGACACCTGTCCCCTGCACGAGTGCAGGCCATTCTCCAGGTGCCTAAGCCAACCACAAAAAAGCAGATGAGGGGCTTCTTGGGGATGGCCGGGTACTATAGGCAATGGATCCTCGGATATGCAGCCATTGTTAAACCTTTGCATGAACTGACTCTTGATAAAGTCCCAGAACCCCTTCAGTGGACCCCTGAGACCGAGGAAGCCTTTATCCAAATTAAGAAGGCGCTTACGAGGACCCCTGCCTTGGGTCTTCCAGACTATCAGAAACCCATTACTCTTTATTGTCATGAAAGAGAAGGAATAGCCCAGGGGGTCCTTACTCAAACACACGGCACTGCTCAACGGCCCATCACCTATTATAGCTCCCCTTTGGACCCAGTGGCAACTGGACTTCCTCCTTGCCTCAGGGCGGTGGCTGCAGCTGCAGCCCTAGTAGAGACTTCTGCTACTCTCGTCCTGGGATCCCCTTTGTGCGTTGCTGTTCTGCATGCAGTAACGGCCCTGCTTTTAAAAGGGAGTACCCAACATCTTTCTAACTCCAGACTCACCAAATATGAAATGTTACTTATAAATGCTTCTAATGTAACTCTTGCTCGCTGTCCTGTTTTCAACTCCGCCTCTCTTCTTCCTATCGCATCCGATGGGGAACCTCACAACTGTCTCACTGTAACAGCAGAGCTTTCCACCCCCCGAATTGATTTGAAGGATACCCCACTTCATAATCCTGACCTATTCTTTTATGTAGATGGGTCCTGCCTTAGGAATTCTGCAGGTTTGCTTATTGCTGGTTATGCTGTTTGCTCTCAACACAAGCCTGTTGAGGCCCATTCCCTCCTGGAAGCCCGCTCAGCCCAGGTTGCTGAACTAGTGGCCCTTACTCGAGCCTGTATCCTGGCAACGGGCAAATCTGTTACCATTTATACAGATTCCTGGTATGCATTCGGTGTGGTCCATGATTATGGGCAGCTCTGGAAACATCGAGGGTTTCTCACGTCAAAAGGGGGGAAAATTTGTAATGGATCTTATGTCGATGCCCTTCTCTCTGCTCTGCAACTTCCATCTGCCATAGCGGTTGTGAAGTGTGTTGCTCACCAAAAGCCCTATGATGATGTTACCAAAGACGCTGCTGCCAAGCATGCGGCCCTTTCCGGGTCTCTGGCTCCAACCGAATCTGTTTTTGTCTCACAGTCCAGCTCACAGTCCCCCTCCATAGCTGCTACCCATCAGGATTTAACTCTCATGCAAGATTTGGCCCCCGAGTCTGAAAAATCCCGATGGAGGCGGGATGGTTGTTTCTTACATCCGGATACCTTGTGGCGCTCCCCTTCTGGTCGCTTGGTAGCGCCCAAGGCCTTACTCCCCTACCTTGCCCGCGTGGCCCATGGAATGGCACACGTGAGCAAAGGGGGGGTGATTGCATCAGTACTGCAACATTGGTATGCCTCAAATTTTTCTATATTGGCACAGCAGTACTGTAACTCCTGTCCTATCTGCCTAGCCCACAATAGTGGCAAACCGGTACGAACCAAACCTGCTGGGCACCCCGCCCCTTGGGGACCGTTTGTAAATATCCAGATTGATTTTATCAGTATGCCTAAATGCTGTTCTTATGAATATGTTCTTGTTTGTGTTTGTATGTACTCCAGATGGATAGAGACCTACCCTTGTGTGAAGGCCGATTCCCTCACCGTAGCAAAAAGATTGTTAAAGGACTTCATTCCCTGGTTTGGCCTACCTGTCTCAATTAACAGCGATAGAGGCACCCACTTTACAGGCCAAATCATGCAACAGATTTGCAAGGCCCTCAACATTTCCCAGCACTTGCACTGTGCTCACCACCCCCAGAGTGCAGGGGCAGTGGAATGGAAGAATGGGGAACTAAAAGAACAAGATCTCTAAGATCTGTACTGAAACTGGTTTGAAGTGGCCTGATGCCCTCCCCCTGGCTCTCATGTATATGAGAAGCACTCCTTCACGTAAACATGGCCTGTCCCCACATGAGATCCTTATGGCCAGGCCTATGCGGATGCCAGTATCCCCTCCTCCACTCCCTCACCACCTGGACTTGTAACTAAATGATGATACTGTTATGGCATATTGCCAGACTCTAATACAGTGCGTTAGGTCTCTTCACTCACAGGTCCAAAGTGCCCTGCCCGAACCAGCTGATACCCTGTGCCACCCCTTGCAGCCGGGAGATTGGGTCTACACCAAGGTACACCAGAGGAAAACTTCCTTGGAGCCCCGCTGGAAAGGCCCTTACCAGATCCTGCTGACCACCCACACCGCGGTCAAGTGCAAGGGACTGACCAACTGGGTCCACGCCTCCCACTGTAAACAGACCTCACCATCCTTGGACCCAGACGCCGAAGAATTCCATCCTGCGGATCCTGCCCTGGGGAGCAACTTGGGTGACTGTGATCTCTCCCCAGGCCCCAACAAGGAACCCAGATATAACCTCAGGAGGAGAAAATAGATCGCTCTGCCTCCAGCCAGGGGGCCAAAATAACACCTTTAGAAGCCCAGTGGTGAGCCTAGTGCCCACTGGCACCTCGACTGCCATGACCGACCCAACAGCCAGAATAAAGGAATCGGCCATGGTGCGAAAATGGCTCATACCTTCTATTTGGTTTATGTGTGTAACTATGCTTCTATTATTATTGCTACATTTTCATGACACCCTTATGTTTTTTGGGGCATCTGGAATCACCAGCGCTCCTCTAGTAGCATCCTCCCCTTTGACTATTGATTTGCCTATTGAGCCTTTAAGTCTTGATAAACCATTATCCAACACCCCGCAGGTAACCTCTCCCCGGTATGGTATTAAACCACGACCATCCCGTGAAAAGAAAAGAAATGCTCGCTCTGCTAAAACCAAAACCAGCAGGGCCCAAGAATTTGTAACTATAAAGGACATTAAAAATTGGCCTTGGTATAAAAAATGAAGTATTTGGCAAGGGGGGACTTGTGGGGGCCATTCTTGGGAATGTGGTGTTGACTGGGTCTTGGGATTTATTCCACAGGCTGCAACCTGTGTTTTTGGACAAGTGCCATCAGCATGTACTGCCCTCCCTAATTGGCTCCCAGATAACAAAAACCAAAAGCTCCTCACTGCCTCAAGCATTCCTCCCACCATTGCCCCCGTCCCTGTGATTTATCCAAACACCAATAGACCTGTATATTCAACCGAAATCCACTGGCCAAAACCCTCCCATCTCAGTGACCTATTAGAATTTTGTTCAAGAAATTTATTTTTTAACGTTCAAAATAGGTCTTATGAACGAACCATCGAATGGAAAACAAATGGGATGGTGGAAATAGAGATGTATGACATTACTATCAAAGAGCCCCAAAAATTGGAATTTAAATTTATTGGATTTTATAGAGGGGTAGATATGATGGCCATCCCGGGAATTTGTAACACCTCAACAGGGAAGGGTCCCTTTTGTTATTTAGTCACCCAAATAATAGATGGTCAAATATATACCCAAAGGCTCTGTTCTGTCTCAAGGAATTTTAACTGTATTCAAATAATCCCTGTGACCACTAATGTAACCTGTACCCTATTACAGTATGCCCCTCCCTATGTTTTTAATGTTAATGACTCTCAAAAGTATATAAACGTGTTTAGTCAGCAAATGTGGTATAAGACTAAACCAAAAAGAGATGTATATGGAAATCGATGGACCATAATCAATGCCACACTGGGGACCATAAGATTCATGTTACCCTTATCTAGTTTTCAAGTTACCTCTAAATATCATAACTGTTCACGAGGGGCTGCTCTCAGAATAGCTCAACAAAAGGCCTGGGTTTCCCCCAAGAGGAAAAGAGATTTGACTGGATCCCTGTGGGATGGAGCTAATAGCGTAGCTGCAATTTGGAATATCCACAAAAGCCAACAGCATGAGGAAAAATTAGGCCAATTGGAGAAGGCCACTGGGCTTATTACAGAAGCACAATTGACCCAGGTGCAGGCCAGGGTGGGTGAATTGCATGTTGTTTCCGCCCTTAGGTCTTTAACCCAAAAGCTGCTAACAGAGATGGTCTGGAATATCACTGGTGCTGGGAAGACATTGCATGGCATTGCATGGCATGTTCAGAAGTCCAGGACTTTTTGAATGACCAGTTAACGGCCATTCGGAGTGATCTCGAGCACCAGGCCTGGCCCACTGCCCTTACAGACACCACAGGAGTACCATCTAGTCTGTGGCCATGGAGACATACTTGGAGGTTTTCTGAGTGGAGATGTGGACAATCACAGTGCTCCTTCCAAGCATATGGACTGGTTAAAGGAGTGTGGGCTCCCACCTACCGAATCCTGCCGGGGCCATGGGGAGGATGCATATGAGACTGGGTGATTCACCGAGACATTTGGGAAATAAAACCACCTGGCTTGCCTAGCCGATTTATAGTCAGTGCTCCTGGAATAACACCCAATATTTGGATTGGATTAGGAAATCAGTGGACACTCTGGCCATTGGAACCCCCACAGCTTCAATGCATACGTAAATTTAAACAGGGAAGTAGTCACTGTTCATGACAATGTTTGTTGGGAGGGTGAGGGACTGGGAACCCTCCTGACAGGAGACATGATTTTCCAGGCCAATGACAGTTGTGTAATTGTCAAAGCCCATATCATACACGACACCCATTTTAATCTCACTACGACTGCAGGTAGCCAGATTATCTATTGGCCTACGGATAAAAGATTTCAATCCACTCTCTGGTATGAAATGCCCTTTAACTGGACAACCCTGGTGCCCGACCGCTTCCAGAATCTGCTTTCATTGTTACCAGAGGTCCAGAAAATTTCTGACTTACAGGGACAAATTCACATCCTTGAAAATGTATATCAAATAGAGAAAGGTGCCTTTCAGACAGCCTATAGACTGTCTTCCTTGTGCACTAGTCGAGATGTGCTGTGTGCGGTAACCAAAATTATGCGCGAACCCCATCGCCTTGTCACAATAGGTGGACTAACTGCTATGGTGGGGTTGCTTGGTTTGGGATTGTGCCTTTGCTACTGCTGTTGTAAGGGATATTGCTGTGCTTGTAATTTTTCTGCTAGGCCCAATGTAAGGGAGCAAGTGGCATTAATGATTGTCAATTAAATTTATGATAAAAGTTGGGATGAGAAAAGAAAAAGGGAAAAGGAGGAAATTAATGGGCTCATGAATATGGAAGTTTAGGCCAAGGTGATGCCAAATAGGCATCAAAGGGGGGATTGTAGTGGAAAAATTGCTCAGGCCTAAACTTTGATTGACTCAGGCCTGAACTTTGGTTCAGACCTGAGCATTAGTCAAGTTAAATGGAAGAAGGGGGTTTTTGGAGAAAGGGGATTTTTGAAGGTAGGGTGAAGGAAAGATACAAAAGCAGAACTATCTATAATCACAAGGCTTATGATTCATAACTGCCCATTGTTAGTGTTAAGGGAAGCTTGTAACCGCAAAGGGCAAACTGTGAAAACAGGAAAGCTGGCTATGCTGTTTTCCCTTTTATGGAAAGTGTATTCCAATTATGGCAATAATGTTAACCAGGAAATATGTATTACTAATTGTGTTTTTTTGCTATATAAGCTACTAAAAAATCTGTATTCGAGGGGACTGCCAGTTCGCTGGTACCCCCCCGTGCATGCTCGAAAATAAAGAGGCCTCAGGCGATTCTGATCCAAACACAACGCGTGGTCGTTTTTCCACGACACTGGTGATTACATTTCCCTCTGTCACTCTTCTGCCATGAATGGTTCCTGTCATAGCATTAGCCTCCATAATGGCAACTATGGCATCATCTATCTTTCCAATTTGGTCTTTGATAGGCTTTATCGCCTCCACTCGACTTTCCCATCGTGTGGCACTCAGTGGTTTCAGTGTCAGAGAGGATGTTCCCAGATGTTGCATGAAGTTTTTCACTTGCTGTGGCCCATGCAGTACAAGGAAGTCCCGCAGGCTACTGCTCAAGTGGGTCCACAGTCCTGGATCATCTAGACTTAAGGAACTAAACTCAGCAGCAGCTGTTTCTTGCGCCTCCACCACACTCTTCTCTGATCTACACTTTTCTTCAGGAATGTGCATGGTTACATCCATTTGAGATGGAGATATGGATGCTGCAGTAGCTGCCAGGTCACCTGCACTCTGACTAACTGGAAGATCAGGCATCTCCTCACCACTCACATCCTCACTGGGGCCAGAAGGCTTACTGTAAACATTTGTGTCTATGTATCTCAGGAGAGCTCCTTCCTGCTTAGATAGAAAAGCTTCCTTTGCTTTCTCTCTTTTTCTGAATGCTGCCCCAGAGCGGCGTTTTCTTCTTTCACTCATGACTGCTGTTCTGTGCCAGTTATAGCGGCTCTCAACACTCAATTGAAGGGGACAAATAAGCAGGCTGGTAGCAGGGCCTGAGTGAGGGAAGATATCAGCGTCTTAAGGGCCTAACTGGCTCCTACTACTTCAGTTGACTGCCTGTTCTACTCCAGTGGGTTTAGGGAAGCAGCAGGAAACAGGAAGCTCCCTGAGAAGCTAGTGTTAATCAGTCCAGGCTCCTGCGGGTGCTAGAGAGGTATATAAGAGGCTCCTCCTCCTCTCTCTCCCTGCAGCTCCTGCTGCTTTCTGTTATTCCCTCTCACCTTTTCTCCTGCCTGCCTGTTATGTTTCTTGTGCCCTCCTTCCTCCAGCACAGCACTCCACCATCTCTGTGCATCTAGAGCAGAGAGAATACATATGCACCAGCAGCAGACAGAATTTTCTACACTCTGGGTCCTAGTGGTGCCCCCCCACAGTCTGGCACCTGAGGCAGCCGCCTCAGTTCACCTCATGGTAAGGCCAGCCCTGCTTCCATCTTAGTTCTAAAATTGTTCCCTTGTGTTTGAATTCCTTTCCCTGGAGGCAAGTGACTGTAACTATTTTTCTTTGTATTTGACACTGTTTCCCCTCCCTCTTATATTCCCCCCACCACCACCATTTTGAATTGTTCACAGGTTGCAGTAATGCTGCTGTCTTGTTAGGCAGACGCATACCTTGAAAGGCAGCACAGTCAGATGGGTAGGGTGTGAACGGGGACTTGGGAGACCTGAGCTCTATTCCTGGCTTGATCACTGGCTTGCTCCTGCCCTGGTAAGTCAAATCACGCCTCTGTTCCCTTATAAACAGTTGTTTTTCTTGTCTCTTTAGATTGTGATGCCCAGATCCTCAAAGTTATTTAGCCATCTAATTCCCATTGTGATCAGTGAGAGTTAGGCACTTAAATATCTTTTAGGATCTGGGCATGAGATCTTTGGGGGCAGAGCCTGTCTCTCAGCCTGTGTTTGTATGGCCCCTAACATAATGGGGCCCCAATCTTACTTTAGCCTCTAGGCACCACTGTAATACAAAAATAACATTAGTTGTCAGGGCTGGTAATTACCATTGTGAAATTGTTGGAAATACTTGGGGATAAACACTGTTTGAAATCTCCTTTGGGTTACGTGGTTCTTAAACTACTTTCTAAGCCGAGCTAGTCAATTATTTTTTGTCAAGGTCCAAATTTCTTGGTCCAGGTATAATCAAGGTCCAGACTTGAAAGAAAATAATTAAAAAAACAACAACAATGATAATAATAAGAAAATAAAAAGATTTTGGGATCTGTTCAAAAGCGTCTGGTTGTCCAGATTTGGCCCAAGGTCCACCTATTGACTACCCCTGTTCTAAGCCATATCCCCCTCCTAGAAGAGGATGTGGACTTCCGTCCTTCCAGTTACAGGGTCTGAAAAAGCGCCACGTTCCAAAGGCAAGGCACAAATACGGGTGGTTTGAACCCAAATGAGGAGCTGAACTCTGAAAAGACAGACGTTGCTGGTGAGGAAATAGAACCGCTTCGAAGGACTCTCTATTGGTGTAACATCACCCTCGGTGTCTGTGCCTGGTATAACAATGCTTACAGTGCAATGGGAAGGTGTGCCCCATACATGCAACTGACTTCACCTGGATGTATGAAACACATGGAAACAACCGAACCACAGAGGGGGGGGGGGAATCTAATCAAGGATCATTGATAATATGTTGTTCAGCTGTACCACTATTTCATCCAATGATATGCTCTCCGGTTGTTAAAACAGCCCACAACCTCTGGGTGAAATCCTGGGCCTTTTGGAGTCAATGGCAAAATTCTCATTGACTTAAATAGTGCCAGGATTTCACCCTCAGTATTTACCTGGACTCTTCGCTGCTTCTTGATGCTCATGTAGCTACAGCCAACCCCCTTTTTCAGATTCTGCTTCCAAGTAAACTTCCCCTTGCCTGTCGGATTTGGATGTAGCCCCAGTAATCCATGCATTTCAGTCCTCTAGGTTTGATTATTGAAATTCCCTATATCTGTGTATGAAAGCACTGGCAAAACAAAAATTAGATTAGAATGCAGCAGCCCATCTGCTCAGCAACATCGGCCACTAAAAGCACATCACCCTAGTGCTCTGTTCTCTTTACTGGTCCTCCACTGAATACTGGCTCAGTTTAAATCAATTCTCCTCCTTATATCTGTCCATGGAACTGGCCCAAGTTACCTGAGGGATTACCTCACCCTGTGAAATCATGACTTTTCATGATAACTACATTGCATTAGAACCATGCAGCTATCAAGTTCAGTAGTAAAAAAGACCTATTGAAGGTTTCATGGCAACTGGCTTCCTAACCTGCAATTTGCTCCTGGAAGAGATCAGGATGACAACAAACCTCAGAGCCTTCAGAGCAGAATGCAAAACCCAATTCTGTGACCAGGTGAACCACAGATAAACAACAATGAAAAAAACAACAACCTAGTCTCTACAACTGGAGTGAAGACATAAATGGAGAGCTATATCTTTAGGTGTACACTTTGTAATCTTAGGAGGCACTCAGATACCATGGTGATGGGCACTGTATAAGAGTCTAGACAGGTGGAACCAGTAAGTGTACCATGATGAGGCATCATCTACTCATGAAACTCAAACCTCAGATCCAAGAAGAGAAGCACTGCTGATTAAGCTAAAGGAGAATCTCCAGAAGCATTGGCAATATGTTTTAAACTCAGTGGGAGTTCATGCTGTGCTGGGTTGTCGTCCCCCCCCCCCCCCCCCCCCCCNCTGATGTACTGGGGTACCACTGAGACCATCTGTTCCATCAGCCTGGGCTCCCTCACCCTGTCCTGCTAAACCAGGCCCTCAAGCCTCTGCTAGCACAATGTGACAGACCCAGACCAGTTGGGTGCAGGAGTCTGGTCCTGTTGGGATCCTGGTAGTGCTAAAGGACTGCTAAAGGACCTCCCCCAGCCTCAGGGAAGGATCCACAAAGTCCGGGATCTCAATTAATTATGGGGGACAACTAAAGATATAACAGGGACAGGAGTGAGTTCACAGGGCTAAACGAAGAGAACCTGATGGGGACACCGAGCAGAGAACCCCGACAGTACCCACTGCTCCTTGAAGGTGTCAAGGGAGCCAGTGGATGCCACCCAGAGGAACTCCGCCCGGATGTGTGAGCGGACGGAGGATCGGAAATAGGCCCCCGCAGTCGCAGGAAACCCCGTCAGCCAACCTCCTCTCTCTGGTCTTGTAGATGGCCATTTGGAGAAGGTTGACAAGGAGGTCCTGTGACTTGGTGGGGCCACGGATAGGGAGTGCATAGGTAAGGAGGTGAGGGGAAAAGTGCAGCCAAAAACCTAACAGGATATGTAAGAGGAGCCGGAATAGGGGCTACAACCTGGCACACTCCAGATACACGTGCGCCAGGGTCTCCATCACGCCACAGAAGGGGCAGGTGTCTGGGATGCGGATGAACCATGCCAAGAACATGCCCATGCTCACGGCTCCGTGAAGGAGCCACCAACTAATATCCCCAGTGGGCTTCAGGACCAGGGTGGAATATAGGCTGGCCCACTGGGGTTCCTCACCCTCCAGAGGTGGTAGGAAGTCCCAACACTTCGTGTTGGGGTGGGATGCGAGGGTGAGGATGTGAAGGGTGTGGAGCATGAGCATGTACAGATGTCTCCTTGGCGCAATCCAGAAACAAGCCAGCTGCAGTTCGGTGAAGGGGTGGGATGGCTGGGTGTGGCCACAGGGCAGGGGCCTCATAAGAAGGACCAGAGGGCCTGCAGTGTAGGGTGGGCGGGGGGTGCCCTCCCACAGGACCTGGTCGAGGTAGACCCGAGCAGTGGGCGGAAAAGCAGCCCTCACCTCCTGAAGTACGCACCGGGGTGTACAAGGGCTGGAGAGTTCCATGCGCTGAGCAAGCATCAGGGGATCCACCCAGTCTTCCCGGTCATAGTCCAGGAGGTCTCCGATTTGGGTGGTTTCTGCCAGGACCAGCCTCTGTCGCATCGAGGGGGACTCCCTCACCTGCACTCGGAGCTGGGGGTTATGTAGCAGGGGCTCCGCGAGGAGATCCGTCTCCTCGGTTGCCGCCATGGACCTGGTCGCTGAGACCAGTTTCCAGGTCTGGAGAAGGTCCTGGTAGAACACTGGCAGCCCGGAGAGGTCTCGTGGAAGACTCTCGGATGGAGATAAAGGAGCTGCTGGTCGTATCGGAGCCCTTGGAAGTGGCGCAGGAAGACATGCGCCAGTATGCTCCACGCCGGACTACCTGCACCATAAAGGAGCCTCGGCAGGGCCTGGAGTGGAAGCCGTGGACCTGAGTGCGCAGGCACTTCAGGCCCTGTCCTCCCTCCTCCAGGGGAAAATGGAGGACCCCTGCAGAGACCCAGTACAGTCCCGGCCAAAAGAACTCCAGAACCAGCGTCCGGAGGTTGGCCAGGAAACTCGGGGCCGGGACCAGGGTGTTGAGCTGGTGCCAGAGCATGGACAGGACTAACTGATTGAGCACCAGTGCCCTCCCTTGGAGGGAGAGGTGCCGGAGTAATCCCGTCCACCTCCGCAGCTGCTCCAACACCCTGCCCTCTAAACCTTGACAGTTTTCTGGTGGAGACGGATGTGTGGCAGAAAGGTAAACGCTGAGCTAGAGTAGCAGACCCATGCTCCACTGGATGGCCTGAAGCGTCGGTGGGAGGGAGCTCGCCTGTCGCCCATCCCTGACCATCAGGCCAGAGCTCTTGACCCAGTTGACCCAGGCGGAGGAGGCCGCCGAGTAGATGGCGTGGCAAGCCTCCACCCACACCAGGTTGCCCGGGTCCTGGACCACGAGGAGCATGTCGTCAGCATACGCCAACAGGACCAGCCGCAACTCCGGCTCATGGAGCACCAACCCCATCAACCTCTGACGGAGGAGACACAGGAAAGGCTTGATCGCCAGAGCACACAGATGGACTGACAGCAGACACCCCTGATGCACCCCGCGCCTGAAGCTGACCGGCTTGGTCAGGGTCCAGTTGGGCCTGACCAGACACTTCGTGGAGGCGTACAGCACCTGGAGAAAGCCCACGAACTGGGGCCCGAAGCCTAACGCCCACAGCGTGCCCAGGAGATATCCGTGGTCCACCCTGTCGAATGCCTTCTCCTGATCCAGGGACAGAAGGGTGAACGACAGACCATCCCTACACCCAAGCTCCAAGAGATCCCGGACCAAGTACAGATTATCAAAGATGGTATGGCCCGGGACGGTGTAGGTCTAGTCAGGGTGGACCACGTCCGCCAGAGCGGATCCCAGCCACAGCAAGATGGCCTTCGCTACGACTTTGTAGTCCATGCTGAGGAGTGAGACGGGATGCCAATTCCGAAAGTTGCGGGGGTCCCCCTTCTTTGGAAGCAAGGCGAGCACGCACGCCTGCACGACAGGGGGAGGACTCTGCTCTCCAAGGACTCGGCCCAGACGGTGACAAGGTCAGGGCCGAGGACATCCCAGAACATGCAGTAGAACTCCACGGTCAGCCTGTCCATGCCCAGGGATTTATCATGAAGCAGAGGGCTGCCGAGAGCTCGGCCAGAGTGAGAGGCAGCTCTAGCCGGTCCCGGTTGCCCGCGCTGACCATTGGGAATCCACCCCAGAGCACTCTGCAAGCATCGTGATCGGTCAGATCCGGGGAGAAAAGGCTCGCCTTGGCCCTCCTGCGCATCTCCTCTGGATCCATGATAGGGTGCCGTCCTCTGCCAGAAGGCAGGTGACGTGCTTCTTAGCCCCCCTCTTTTTCTCCAGGGCATAGAAGAAGTGGAAGCCACAGTCCATCTCCCGAAGGAGGTGGATGCGGGATCGAACAAAGGCACCCCAGGCCCGATGGTTCTCCAGGGCCCAGAGCTCCTCCCGCTTGTCCCAGCACGCTTCACAGAGGGATGGATCCTTTGGGCTGGCGGCCAGCCGCCTCTCCAGCTCTAAGACCTCCCATTCCAACTGCTCTATCACCACATCCCTCCACCGGCTGGCGCCCCAGGTGTAGTCACAGCAGAAGAGCTAGGCCTGCACCTTCCCCATGTCCCACCACCGCCACGCCGAGGGAAAGGCATGCCTCTGCCCTTGCCAGGCTAGCCAGAACTCCCGGAAGGACGCCACGAAGCCCACATCCTCCAACAAGCTGTTATTAAAGTGCCAATAGGCCGGCCCCGGCCTCTCCGCACTGAGAGAGGCTGTCACCGTCGCCAGATGGTGCTCCGAGAACGGGGCCGGCCCGATGCTGGAGGAGTGTGCCTATGAAAGATGAAAGCATGATAAATAAATGCGGTCCAACCGGGAGTGGCATGACCGATGGGCCTCCACCCAGACAAAGGTGAACGTTGACACATCTTCCGGGTGGTGGTCGCGCCAGACATCCACCAGGGGGTGATGGTCGACAATCTCCCGAAGGATGTACGCGGCGGCCAGACACTGCTCGGTCCCCAAGCAGTCCCGCTCATCGAGGGTTGTGTTAAAGTCCCCACCCAGGACCAGGCACTCGCGAGGATCCAAGGAGCTGAGAAAGCCGGACACCTGTTGAAAAAAGCGCAGACGCTCTGGGCCCGATGTCGGGGCATAGACGTTGACGAGGTTGACCACCAGCCCCTCCATGCGGACCCAGAGGTGCAGCAGGCGGCCCGGCACAACCTCGGCAACCCCCAGCACCTCGGGCCGTAGGTCGGGGGAGAACAGGGTAGCCACTCCAGCTGTATGAGCTGTGAGGTGGCTAAAATAGACCCTGTCCCCCCACCTCCAGCCACCAACTTGCTTCAGCGGCTGGATCCTTATGGGTCTCCTGCAGGAAAACCACAGAGTACCCCCCCTCCTGAGGGAAGGAGAGCACCTGGCACCTGCGGAGATCCAGCCTACAGCCCTGGGTGTTTAATGTAGCGAAGGTGATGGGTGCCATAGGGAAGGCTGCGGGGGATCCTCGCTGCCAGGGATGCTCACACAGCAATCCGTGACCGACCCCGACAGTCCTGGGTTTACAATGGCGCCAGTGGCACCATGGAGCCGAGCCAATGCTCAGAAGGGGCCCCGACCTGCTCTGCTTGCTGGCTCCCCCCCACCCCCGCCCACCACTTACTCGTCTCGGCCTGCAGGGTTGTGCAGGGCACTCTGCATTTGTGGGGGAGGGGTTCTGGCCATAGGGAGTCGGGGGGTGTGTGGTTGCAGAAGTGCTGAATTCCTGATTTCCCCATGGGTGCTTGACCCTAGCTCTGTTCCAAGCCCCGCCCCCAGTCCACCCTTTCCCCCAAGGCCCTGCAACCCACCTTTTCCTACCCCATTCTGCACGCTCCCCAGAGTGCCCCGCCTGATGCTGCTCCTCCCCCTCCCCCTCCCACTCAGCGCCTCCTGCCCACTGCTGAACAGCTGATCAGTAGCGGGCGGGAAGTGCTGGGGACGAGGAAGAGGATCTGATTGGCACAGCTGCCGGTGGGTGCTGAGCACACACAATTTTTTTTTCTGTGGGTGCTCCAGCCCCTGAGCACCCACGGAGTCAGCATCTATGGGGTGTTAGGCCATGGGGCTGTGTGGCATGGCATAGGCCCGCCCTGAGGGGAAGGGGCATGCTGGCAGAACAGAGTTGGGCGGGCCACTGTGCATCTTGCAACTGCCGGTTTGTAAATAGTGCCCTTGCACTGGGCTGGGCGGAGCGGGGCCACTCCTGCCATGTCATGCCCCATTGCCCCTGGCTGGCCCCTCGCTCTGGGGACTGACCTCCCTGTGCCATGCTCCATTGCCCCGATGGGGGCCCACAAATGTGTTTGGTGCCAGGCACACAAAATGTTAATCTGGCCCTGCATAAGTAAGCAGGGAGTCACGGAAGCAGCTGGTCCACTGGTAGTCTGAAGCGGCCAGCCTCCCGGTCCCTTTACCCTCCCCAAAAATGGCCCTCACGGCCCAGAGGATGTGATGGAAGTCCCCCCAGAGCTGGAGAGTGAGCTGCACCTTGTTCCAGGACCCACAGGTGTCCTGGAGAAACTCTCGCAGCTCCTCTCACAGCCCATCAGGGGATGGGGTCACAGGCCCCTGGCCATCCTCCGGTGGGGCCCCTGTTGAAGCCCCGTGGCCTACTGAGATGGGCAGGCAGGGGGCGAACCCACGGCGTGGCACCCGATGTGCAGATGTCACGCAGCCCGACTCAGACCCTGGATCAGTGGGGGGTGGCAGAGGGAAAATAGCAGCCCCTAGGAGGTTGGGACAAGGGGACATGAAGGCTGCTCCCTGGGGGTCATCCACCGGCAAGGGGAACGAGACAACTGCGGGGCAGCAGCAAGGGAGGCGGAGGCGAGGGAGATGGGATCAGCATTGGGGGTGGGGGCAGGGCAGGGATCAGGAGCGGGATCAGGGAGAGGGGGTGTCATAAACAGATAGTTAAGGGTTAATGCCTCTTTTACCTGTAAAGGGTTAAGAAGTTCACCTAGCCTAGCTGACACCTGACCAAAGGAACCAATGGGGGGACAAGATGTTTCAAAAGGAAGGAGGGAAGTTCCCTTTGTCTGGGGTCAGTTTCAGTTCTGGCCGGAGAGGAAAAGGAATCAGGAATCAAACAGGGTAGTGAGTATTTAGTGAAGGAATTAGCTTATGTTTATTTTCTTTTTTGTAACTTGTCTTGGGTATTAGGAATAATCAAATTGGCTATTTCTTAATGTACTAAGAGTTTTGCCCAGGGGAACATCCTCTGTGTTTTAAATCTGTTGTCTGTGAGATCAGCTTGTATGCTATCTCCCAGAGGTTTTTCTTTTACCTTTCTTTTCTTTAATTAAAAGCCTTCTTTTTAGAGACCTGATTGATTTTTTCCTTGTTTTAAGATCCAAGGGAGTTGGATCTGGGCTCACCAGGAATTGGTGGGGAAAAGGAGGGGGGATGGTTAATTTCTCCTTATTTTAAGATCCAAGGATTTTTGGATCGGTGTTCACCAGGGAATTGGTGGAGGAGTCTCTCAAAACTACCCAGGGAAGGGTTATAGTACTTGGGAGGGAAAGGTTTTTCGGGGAGAAGACAGAGTTTCCCAAATGACTCCAATATTTGGGTGGTGGCAGCATACTGATCTAAGCTGGTAATTAAGCTTATGAGTTCCCATGCAGGTCCCCACATTTGTACCCTAAAGTTCAGAGTGGGGGTGAAACCTATGACAGGGGGGGAATCAGGATCGTGGGCCTCGGCAGCCGAGCTACCAGGGGGTGGCACCTCTCGGCCAGGCTCAGGTGTCAGGGAAATGGGCTCGCGGTGATGTTGGGCTCTTGCTCCATGGCAGTGCTGCAGCCATGGCATTGATGGATGGAGAATCAACAGCGGGATCCCCCCGGAAAGGTCGGCCGCCCCGCAACAGCGAGGGGTGCCCCTGGTGACTGAGGGCCCAGCCGCATGGCACTGGCCCTCACCTTGATGGGCTCGGCGGCCTTTAGCGAGGTGTCGTCTGTGGCGGGGCAGGTGGAAGAGTCCGGGGCTCCCCAGGAGTGAGAGCAGCGGTCATAGGAAGGGAAGGGAGGGCGGTGTAAAGTCGCCCAGACCGAGGCCCACTGGCAGAGGGTCGTCCTCCCCCTGGGTGACCAGGGTCAGACCCAGGGTCTCCATCTCCTCAAATATGGAGGAGAAGTCACCCACTGCCCAAGGGACCTCCCCGCCAGCACCTGAAGTGACGCTCGCCTCAGAGCTTGCAGGGGGCTTAGGTGGCAAGGATGTGGGAGGGGCTCCATAAGAGGCCCCCTCAAGGAGGGACTCCAAAGGAGTGGCAGTACTGCCCCCCATTGCTGCCACATCTTCCCCAGCCGGCTCCGGTGGATGGAACTCACTTGGGGGCAAGGCAGAAGGCTCGGTGTCTATGGCCCCCTTCCTGGTCTTACGGGGGGGCCTCTGCATCCTCCACATCAGAGGGGAGGAGCTGAGCCCGAGCCTTCTGCTTGCCCCACTTCCCCTGTACAAGGACCTAGCCCTCCATGGTGTCATCTGCGGGCTGGCTAGCAGGAGTCAGGCCGGGGGGCAAGGGCAATGGCACGGGGAGGTAGCAGTGGGATGGCATGAGGGAGGGAAAACTCTTCCTAGGGCAGGCCCTCTCCTGCGCCCAGCGGCACCCCCGCCGCACCCTCCTTCACAGGCCCTGCCAGACTGCACGCAGTGGGCGCACTGGGGGAGGTGCCCCCAGCACCCAAGCAGGAGCAGTAGTGGGCTGGGGAGAGGAGGAAGGGCGGCTCCGGGCAGCCAGGGGCACCTGCCAGGGCTTGGGGGTCCCGGTGTGTCGAGTTAACCCATTCCCTTCTCTCCCTCTTCGGCCTCTTGCAACCTTTCACTCCACACTCACACCTTTAACCCTTCCCAAATTACCTTGCAATGCCTATAACAGCGTTAGCAACATACAATGCTGATCTGCCTCCCCAGGGGACCCCCTGAGGGAGGGAGCCATTGGGGTGTGACATCCCCCCCCTTGATCCCGAATCAACATTTTGTTGTGAGGGGTCACCACTTAGGTTTCCACCCTCCCTCTGACACAATGGCTAGGGTCACCATTGGCCTCCTACATAAACAGCAATATAGCACAAACAAAATTGTTAGGGTAGCAACATTTGCATACACTAGCCAGTAGTGGCTCCTGGCTTCATTAGTAACATAGCATAACACATCCCCCTGTTGGCATAGATGCCCCATCCGGATGGCTGTGGCAAAGGCAGCTTTCTCCAGATTAAATGTGTGCTGCAACACTGTAAAGGAGGAGGCATCTGTCTGGAACACAGTCAGTGGTTCCCGGGTGTGCGTCAACGGTAGGAAAACATTGGGCGTGATCCATAAAAAAATTAAACACAACACAGTTAGAAACATTAACAATACTTTGAATAACAGCGGGCCAATGCACTGAAAAATTTTGTGTTTTAGATCATAACAGCAAGTCGAGAGGCACATTGGAGAACCATCGACCCCAAACACACACTGAGGTATTGGTAAATAGATGTGCCTTAGTGGGGCATATCCTGATGCCTTGCCTTCCCAGCAGATGTGTTGACCCACCTCGTAAAAGCGGCCTGGCATTGCCCTTTCTTTACACATCATTTGGGGGGTTCCATAGGCCATAGTTGGTCTCCGGCCTCAATTATGGTCTCAATCAATTCCTGCAAGGTGTCCCACGTGTGGAGAGCCAATTCAGCAGTATGTTTGAGGGCGGAGGTGGCCACTGTAGGGTGGGTGAGCTCTGCACTTGTGACCAGCCCCATGGCCTTTTCCAATTGTCCCAACCGCTCGTCTCTCATGGCCCCCTGCTGAATATTCCAAATATTGACTGCCGAATTAGCCCCATCCCACAAGGAGCTCACTAGGGTCCGCCTTTTTTGGGGGGGGGACGGGACAACATCTGGGTAAGAAGGGCAAGTTGGAGGGTGCCCCCCCCCGGTACAATTGGGAAGGAAGGCTGGGACTTGGAAGTGTTCCAGAGGCAAATAAATGTCTAAAGCCCCTCAAGTGGCATTAAGGAGGATCCAGCGTTGAGTGGCTACCTCCCATTTAGTGGCTGGTAAAATTTGCCACCACCGGGGGGGGGGGGAAGAGAGGGGGGAGACATGGAGGTGCTTTCCTAGGACCATTCCCTGAAGACTGGGGGCTAAGCGGAGGAAGATTATATTGCAATGAAGAATGCTGCAGGCCTGAAGCAGCAACAGCAGTCCCACCACTCCTGTTCGGGGTGTCCCTGGGCTCTCGCTATTACTGCCTGTCCTGTTAAAGCCAAAGGGAAAGAAAAAGAACAACGCAAATGAACCTATTGGGGAAACTGAGGCACATACAAAAACTCTAAGTTCTTAGTCGTCCCGTTACAGCCCACCCTGGCTTCCATCATGGATGTCATTTGCCTGGTTTAGGAGGTCACAACAATGATATTGCATCCAGGGATCAATAGCTCAATAGGGGGAAGGGATAGCTCAGTGGTTTGAGCATTGGCCTGCTAAACCCAGGGTTGTGAGTTCAATCCTTGAGGGGGCCACTTAGGGATCGGGGGCAAA
Source organism: Platysternon megacephalum (assembly GCA_003942145.1). Taxonomy (NCBI): domain Eukaryota; kingdom Metazoa; phylum Chordata; order Testudines; family Platysternidae; genus Platysternon; species Platysternon megacephalum. Next base: position 65,628 of record QXTE01000356.1, on the reverse strand, counting down.
ATTGGTCCTGCTAGTGAAGGCAGGGGGCTGGACTCGATGACCCTTCGGGGTCCCTTCCAGCTCTATGAGATAGGTATATCTCCATATATATATATATATAGTTGCTCACCAAAGGGCCTCCCATTCTGCTCCAGGCCACCACATGAGGAACAGGATCTGCCCCTCGGGGGTCCATGGGAGGTTCGGGGCCAACCACCAGGTATTTTGCTGTGGCCCTACTGTGTCTATCTGGACTATGCATTGCCTCCACAGCTCCTCCCCTCCAGCCTTACGCCACACCGTGGCTCGGGCTCCATCAGCCATTCGAACCACAGAGAGCCTCTGGAGGTATTTTCCCTCCTCATAATTATAATAATCCAATTCATCCCACATACAGGATCCTAGTAAAACATTTTTACTACAGGGCTTTGGAGCAACAGGCAAGGACAAGCACACCCACTTTTGAGGAGTCGGCTCAGTACAACCTCTGGTGTCCAATAGCTTCCCTCCCTCCCCAGCTCACTGGCTCGAGGTCTGGGGAAGCTAGAAGGATTTCATGTGCCATATGAGGAGTGGGCTAACTTTCCATATCTCTGCTTCAAAACCAATTCCTCCTAATATGGTGTCTACTATCTGAGGATGTTTCCCTGCAGTATTTTTTTTTTTTAATACACAATGGTGCTAGCAACAAAACAAACAACACAAGAGAAAACATATAACACAAAACAATTTCTATTGTGACCATAGATTCATGGTATTTTGGGTTGCTCTTCAGCGGGCATCAGCTTTTCCGAAAAACAAAAAGAACATGTTTCTACCCCCTTGGGGGTGGCAGATTATTGCTTAAAATATTCCTTTCTTTTACGAATACCCTTGCTCATTGCAGGCAAAACAGAGGAATTACCCCCATATTTTCCTGTGTTTGTTATATATGCAGGCTAGGTTTCAATGGCTTCTACCTTTATCAGTTAGGTAATTTGCATTAACACAGACACTTTCTGGCTTGCTTTTGGATCCAAAGCCATCAGCAGCTCAGAGACTAAGGGATACAATCAACTTTCACCAGAGTTCTGATTACTTTTAACTCCTCCTTCCAAAAAACATAGTGATTTGAAAAGGAAAACATAACCTATTGTGGCTCCCTTTGGAGCCCTCATAGGATTTTAATTAAGTACCATGGTATGTTTGCATTTCTTTTACCCCTTCTACAATATACACTGCACGTGTCCTGGGGAAAATGCACATTCCTTCTACACTGCTCTGTTTGTACATAGCTGTATATAGATAACTGCCCACAAATGTATCAAGGGAATGTAAAGTTCCAATAGAACCCCCTTATGTTCTTTTAGCATATTTGACTACTGAATTATCCATAGTTGAACTCAAATGATTTCAATTAGATAGTCTCTTTGCCTGGATTATTTACAGACATTCCTTTGGAAAAGGGCCCATTTTTCCTTCAGACTGGCTGCAAAGAAACCAAGAATTTTCTTTTTATAACACTTTTCCTTTTTGACATTTTCACAAAATGTAACTGCTTAATTCCCTCCAGCCTCTGCAGAGTTAACGTCTCACTCTCTTTCCTTAAATCACTTGCTTATCTCCCAAAATGACACCTTTATCAACTCAGATTTCACCATTCCAAATACTATTTCAGGGATCTGAATTCCCCATGTCTGCACTTACTCCTTTCCTTACTCCTGCCACTATGCCCTCAGGGCTTCCAACCTGTTTTCCAATTTCTTTATCTGTTGCCTGCCTGCTTTTCTGGGCCCGATCCTGTTTTTCTCGTTGAACCGTCCCTTTCCATGGGCACAGGCTTTGTTCCACTACCAATTTAGCAAGGAGGGTGGGCTCCTTAACTAGCCCCCACCCCTCCTGGTCCCTTTCCTCTTTGTAATCACCCCACGGGGTGCTCTTCTTCGTAGTTGGGGGTGCTGTACATATGACCTTCTCCCCCTTCACCCACCGTTATGTCTGCCACCTGGACAGAACGCATGGCCAATTGGCGTTTCAACTGTTCGATTTCCTTTTAATGGCGAACACACTGCCGCTGTGGCATATGCTGGGCACGAATGGTCAAATCTTTGATGAGTCCCTGAAGGACCGGTACTTGCTTAGCCAGTGCTTCCAGGTGGGTGCGTTCCACTTTTTCCGCCTGGAAGTCCTGTCTCAACGCTGGCAACTTGTCCTGGGCGTAGGCTTGGGTTGCCACCTGGTTAGTCATTTGCACTTTCAGTTGCTCAATTTCCACTAGCCGTCAGATAGACACTGCTTCCCTTCCCTCCCCCGCCCCACTCCTCTTTCTGTCCTGACGTTTGATACCACATGGTCGCCGCAGTCCATATCAATCCCACGGCTGCCCCTAGGTTTTTGCCCTTCTGCTTTTCATACTCGGCATACAGGTCTAATAAATCCTGCCAAGAATGCACACTTTTCTGAAGCTCCGCGACAGAACCCCAGGGACTGTATCCCACCTTGGTGAGAGCCCTCTCCAGCCGGGAGAGGTCCTCACCCCTCTGTGAAAGAGGCAACCGGGTTTTTGCCGCCCCTTCCGTAGCTCGTGTATCAGGGCCACTAGCCTCCCGTGACACCAGCAGGCCGGGCAGCTGGACTCCCATGTCCGCGCTCTCTAAAGCCCGTGCGTCTAGCCTTGACCCCATCGTTGATGCCATCGCCCATGACTGCAGGACTCCCGAGACCGCAGTTGTACCCTTCTGTTTCCTGAACATGTTGTCACAGTCCGTTAGTACAACTCCTACGGTCTTTCAATCACTTGAGATTTCACGTTGCCCACACCGGCACCAAGGTTTCCAATGTTACTCCAGTGGGCCAGAGGGAGGAACGCTAAGCCTCCCTCTGTATTACTTGGCCTCTACCACCGAGGGTCCATACACCAAATACAACCCCCCCAGGGGCAGAGCGAGAAACCCTACGTTCTCCTCGTCTGCTCAGTCATGCTACTGCTGAGGGTGTATGCACCGAGGATTTTATTCTTCAGCTCGGAGCGAGGATCTCTAAGTCCTTCTCCTATTGCCCGGCACTTTTACAGCCGGGGGTAGACCCACCTGCACCCTTCCCCCCGCCAACCGGGGTGGAGGGAGGAATGCTAAACCTCCCTCCGTTTCTCAGCCATGCTACGACTGAGGGTGGGGCACACCTTTAATCATAAAATACCAACCGTGCCAGGCAGAGCAAACATGAAATACCAAGAGCAGACCGGTTGGTGCACTCCGCAAGGCCCCCTCCCCTCCACCGCAGGATCGTTAGGGGAGGAGATGAAGGAGCACAACAAATGACTAAATTTTAAAGCTTTATTAATAAAATAACAGCGGTGAATGCGGGGTGCTCCCCACGTTACTCAGAGGAAGGAAGAAAGCATTAGTGCCCGTGCCCTAACCCACTTTCATACTCGCACACGCACAACCCAAGGCTGGCCAAGCCTGAGTGTAATGTAAGAAGAAGAGGGGGAAGGGTGGACAAGAGTTCTGTCCTATGCACAGGCCGTCCAGGGTCCGCTATTGATCTCCAACTTGCTTTGGCTCTCAGGAGGGTTTTTAAGTCCTGGATTCTTTTGGGGGCATTTCGTTCAGGGACCTCTGTCCCCCGAGCTCTTTGTCCCAGTCCAAACTGGCTTTCTGCGGCTTCCTCAGCTTTCCCAAAACACACCGGCTTCAGAGACATGAGACTTTGTTTTCCCCCCTCGCTGGCCTTCACCGTCTCACTAGTTTTCGCAGCCTCTGCAGTCCTGTTTAGCTTAGTTTTCCTTTCTCACCGCTGATCGCGGTTGGAATCTAGGTTCCCGTCTTTTTTGGCAGGTGGCCGAGAGTCAGTTGTGTGCAGTGGCCTTGGGCTGAAGTCAGCCTCTTATCTTCGGACCTAGCTGGAGCATCAAGTTAACCCGTTCCCTTCTCTCTCCCTCCCTCCCTCTTTGGCCTCTTGCAACCTGCAAAGGAACCTTTCACTTCACACTCACACCTTTAACCATTCCCGAAATACCTTGCAATGCCTATAACAGTGTTAGCAACATACAATGCTGATCTGCCTCCCCAGGGGACCCCCTGAGGGAGGGGGCCATTGGGGTGTGACACCGGGTGCTCCTCCGTGCTGGGCCAAGGGGCAGTCCCTCTGGACGTGCAGAGGTAGCACAGGGCCTCCCCTGGGGAAGGTTCAGTCACCAACACAAGATGGGATTCCAGCTCCTCTAGCTGCACTAAGAGAGGGTGGCTATAATAGCATGGGGGTGGTGGTGTGTGCAGTGATACAGGGGTTCAACTGAAACAGGGGAGGGGCACAAGTGCATGGGAGGGGGGCATGGGCACACAGAGCGAGGGGCTAATCAGGGCAGGGGTACTACGGTGGGGGGAGGTGACAAACAGGCTGAAGGTAGGACAGGGCAACCAAGGGGCTAGCTTCAGGGGCTGGGGCGGACCAAAGGAGGAAACACAATTGCAAAGGGAAAAGGGCGGGGCCAGTAGCAGCGCCAGCTCTTCCGGCGCCCTAGGTGACGGAAGGTCCCGCCCCCAAAATGCCGCCCCCAACAGCGACAGCGGAAGGTCCCGCCCCCAAATTTCTACGTGCGGCCGGGGCGCCGGTGCCCCCAAAATAGCAGCACCCTAGGCGACCACCTAATGGGTTGCGCCGGCCCTGGGCGGGGCAGGCAAACAAACTGAAGCTGCTGAGGGGCTGGAACAAAGGGGGGGGGAAGCAAAAGGCTGCAAGGGGTAGGCAGTAAGGGGAAAGGTGGTGGTCTGCTGTGGGGGGGGCATCCAAGGGGGGGCACATGCGCCAATGTGCGCTTGCAGAAAGTCAAGAGTTTGTGCTGGCTGCTGCTTCAGGCCCAAGCAGTGGAAACAGGGTGTGACAAGCAAGACAAGCAGCTGAGTCCTGGAGGCAGGAGCTGAGGCAGATGGTAAGTAGCCAGTGGGGGTGGTGGAGGGGGCGGTGGAGGACACATGGATGGGCCAGGGGGCAGGCTCCACACCACACCCCCTATGTCCCCACAGACAAAGTCAAGACCCCCACCACAACAGCAGTTTGAAAGTTACTCAGTCTTAGAAGGCCCCTTCCACGGTGGTCTGCAGAGTCCCTGCACGCTCCCCCAGCAGCAAACAATCCTCTTCTTCCTCCTCGAGGCTCCAGCAGCTCCCAGGCAGCAAATGCAGCAGCAGCCGCTCTAGTAGGCAGTCCAGTGGCCAGGCAGGAGGGACCCTTCTCAGGCGGTGGTGCCCACAGCCGCAGCAATGGCTGGGGCAGGGGTCCCTCACTCCCCTCCTCTGGGGAGCGGGCCGGCAGGCTCCCTCAAGGGGCTGCAGCAGCAACCAGGGGGTCCACCAACAACCAGCAGAGAAGCGGGGAGGGAGAAGTCTGGTTCAGACAAGGGGGATAGCTGGAGCAGTAGTAAGCCCAGGGTCTAGCAGCACCAGCACTCCCTACCTCCCTTCCACCCTCCAGGCCAGAGGGTGGCATGGAAGACAGGAATCTGGTAGAGATAAACACATTTGATGGAGGGTTTTCTGTTTCCTGAGTGACCAGAGCAGGGGCTACCCCCAGAGCAGTCAGGAAGGTGCTAGAAGCAATTAAGTCAGGCAGACTCCATAAGACACCTGGAACCAATTGAGAACTGATTAGAAGCAATCAAAGGAAACAGGCTAATCAGATCACCTGAAGCTCATTTAGAACTGGCTCTGACTAGTTTAAAAGGAAGCCCCTTCAGAGAGGCTGTCTGGTAGGAGCAGGAAGGTGTGTTGTGAGAAGACTGGGAGAAAGAAGTTGTGCAGTAAAAGACCCGGGAGAACAAGCATGGTCAGGTACCAAGGAGGGTGCTAGGAGGGGCCGTTTGGGGAAGTAGCCCAGGGAAGGGTTGTAGCTCCAGCCGTATAGGAAAACTACCTGTTTCCACTGCCAATTAGGGTCTCGTCTGGAACCCGAAGAAGAGGGCGGGCCCGGGTTCCCCCCTCTGCACAAACACTCCCTGAGAAGGAAGTCAGGGACTAAAGAGGGTTCTTTATACCAAACCCATTGACTGGCTGATGATGATGACGACTCAGTAAGCTGTAACCCTTGCTTCTAGGAGGGGAGAGAGGCTATATTGAGGGTCACAGCAAACCTCTGAGGCAAACCCTAACCACCTAGAAGCGCAGGACCCCCCTCCCCCCCCCCTCCGAGGCAAAGCCGGTGCTCTGCCACAACACACACACAGGTAGAGACACGTCCAGTTGCAGAAAGATACAGACTCTGAGATCAGCTCTGTGTGGGAAGACTTAGCTCAGGAATTGCCCAGCACGCAAGTGCACAGCCTCTCTGGAGTGTAAACCCAAAATTGTATTGTTTTGCACTGCACAGAAATCTGTACAGCGTAAGTTCATGAAAATCACCCCCTCCCTCAATGTAGTGGAAGATCTGCACAGCTTTTTGCCCCCAGTTATGAATTACACAAACTGGTTTATAGAAAACAAAAACAAGTTTATTAACTACAAAGGATAGATTAAGGGATAGGAAACAGATCAAAGCGGATTACTGAGCAAATATGCAAACTAAACTTAATACACTAAAACTGGCTACAAGTAATAATTTCTCATCCTAAATGTTGTTTTAAGCAGGTTGCAGAGTTTCTTGTAGACAAACCGCTCTTGCTTGCAGCTTAGAACTCCAGATATTCCTTTCACGGGCCAGACACCTTCTAGCCTGGGTCCAGTCCTTTCTTCCCCAGATCAGTCTTAGGTGTTTTCAGCCATCATCTTGGGTGGGAATTCAGGGAAGAACCGACCTAGATTATCAACTCACTTCCCTGCCTTAAATAGGATTTACATATGGCGGGAATCCTTTGTTTCCCAGTTTGGTCCCTACCCCCTATTAGTGGAAAAATACTAGTAGGCTGAGATGGGGTCCAGTACCACATGAAATGATGACATGACTCTGCAGTGTCACACCAGCATCCCAGGAAGCTTCTCAGGTAGGTGGGAGATTAGCATCTTCAAAGTCCTATTGTTCTCCCTAATGGTTCATTGACTAACCAGCCAGACAATTGCATTTTGTCTGGTTGGCGATCCCCAGGTGCAAATACTTTTGTAATTGATACATAGTGTGACAAAGCTCTGTCCTTGTCTCCGTGGGTCCCGCGTTTCCTGGCAGATTTCACTAGCCTCAGAGGCTCACTGTGACCCTCCACGTAGCCCTTCTCTCTCTAGAGGCAAGGGTCACAGCCTACTGAGCTATTTTCATCATAAGCCAGCGAGGGAGGTGAGGAGAAACTATCCTCCCTTGCACAGTCTGTCCCCCAGTCTCAGTGATTAATTGGGGGGGGGGGCAATGGAGGGAGCCTGGGCCCACCCTCTACTCCGGGCTCCAGCCCAGGGACCCTAATAGTATCAGCTATGGTAGCTGACCTTTTAGAACCCGGATGCGTACAATTCCCTGGGCTACTTCCCCACAGCAGCCCCCACTTCCTCAAGCTCCACTTCACCCTTACCTCAGGGCCTCCTTCCTTGTGCCTGATATGGTGTGTACTGCTCAGTCTCTCCAACAGCGCAACTTCCTCCTACAGCTCCTGACATGCATGCCCACCTGACTAACTGGGAGGTTTTTAACTAGTTTCAGCCAGCCCCTGATTGGCTTCAGGTGTCCCAATCAACCTAGCTGTCTCCACTGCTTTCTGGAAGGATTTTAATTGGCCCCAGGTATCTTGATTAACCTGGAGCAACAGCCATTTGGTTACCATGGTAACAGGGATTTGTTTAGCCTGGGGCTAACATACCTGTTTCTCACTACTTTCTTATAGCCATCTGGCCTTGCCCCGTCACAACAATCTATATTCCTAACTTCAGATACAGAAATGATACATACATACTGTAGCAGGATGCTGGTGCAGAAGCAAGAAACCCTGTGAGCACCCCACTGTTACACATGGGGGCTTGTCCAGGAACCTTTGCCAGAGACACAGTTTGGCGACCCGGAGATGGAGGGCACTCTGCAGTGGCTCACGGAGCAACACAGGAAGATGCAGAAGACACTGCAGGCCCTTCAGCAATCCCACCAGCTGGAGAAGCAAGCTTTACTGGCTTGGCAGGCCGAGCAACAACGGACTTTGCAGGACTTTATCAAAGAACAGGCAGCGGTGCAGTAGCAGCTCCTGCAGAAAATGGTGAGTCCTGCAGGGGGAGATGGCACCCACCCCTTGGGCCTCGGCCTCTGTAAGATGGCCCCGGAGGACGACCCCAACGCCTTTTTGGGCACTTTTGAGTGGGTGGCCCTGGGCCGGGGATGGGACAGGACAACCTGGGCCCTGCAGCTAGCCCCATATCTTGCTGGGGAGGCGCAAGCGGCGTATATGGCCCTGATGGATGCCCAGGCTAGAGATTATGACATGGTGAAGGCAACCATCTTGGATCGCCTGGGGCGTTCGTCAGAAAAATACCGGCAAAAGTTTCGGGCAGCTCGGTGGGCAGGGAGCATGCGGCCCCGGGCCTTCACCCAGAAATTGACGGACTGGGCGACACCCAAACAGTGGGGCAGATTATGGATCAGGTGATCCTCGAACAGTTTGTGCAGTGCCTCCCCAATAGCATGCGGGTCTGGGTGCAGCGACATCAGCCTGGCACTGTAGAAGCCACGGTCAAAAGGATGGAGGAATATGCAGAGGCAGACTTCCCCCCGAGGGAGCATCGGACCCTGCAAGACACAGAGGGAGGCAAGAAACCCTGTGAATACCCCGCTGGGAAGCCGGTAGACAGGCGACGGGAGGTTGGGGGGCGGAAGAAGAGGCATGGGATAGCCCCCATTCTCGTGCGGGTGGGGAGAAAGCCCCAGAGGGGTCTAGTGGATATGGCCTCAGCCACTCCCTCATACAGTGACGCTTGGTAAAGCTGCATTGGCTTATCCCTGGAGAAAGGATGCTGGTGGAATGCATCCACGGAGATGGGGAGTATTGTCCCATGGCCCAGATACCCCTGGAGGTGCAGGGAAGGTTTGCCTGGAAGCGGGTGGGGGTAATGGAGGGGTTGCCCTATCTTGTGATCCTGGGGTTGGATCGGAACCCTGCCCCAAAAGGGAAAGAGGGCACGGGGAGGAGACCAACAGAGAAAGCGAGAGGGAGGAATCTGGAGGGAGGGGGCACGGCCCCTTTGGGGATGGACCCTGAGAAAAGGGAGTCCCCACAATCTCAAGGGGAAAAAGACAGGAACCCTAGACAACACAGCCAGGATAGAGACCCTATGGGAGTGACCAATGAAGGAATGGAGGTCCTAGGATGGGACCACCCAGGGGAGGGAATCCCCGTGATAGAGGAAGAGAAGCTAAAGCAAGCTCAGAGAGTAGAACCCCAAAAGGGGGAAGCCCAAACTCCAATAGGCAGAGGCCCTGAACCGGAGACACGGGACAGTCTTGAGGCAGTTGGCACCGATCCGTCTCCCCCACCAGGGAAATAAAGAGAACGTCCGGGGAGACCGGCCCAAGGATGCGACTGGTGTGATGACCTCTGGGTGGAGGCGGACTTGTGGGGTGGCCCACCCGCTACCTAATGCACCTTTTGTGGGTGGGGCATGCCAAACCCCCACAGGGTTGAGCCCAGGGACCACCCAGATGGGCAGGGAGGCCATCCCCGGAGTAAAACCCCAGGCTGAGATAAGTGGGGCCAAGCAAGATCAGGCCCGGCATCAGCTTAAGGGGGAGGCACGTAGCAGGGCACTGGTGCAGAAGCACCTAATTAGCCCCTGCCAGGTCAGCTCCAATCAAGGAAAGCAGATTGGAGCTGATGGAAAAGGCCTGATGCCGGCTGAGGATTGGCAACAGAAGTCAGTCAGGGAGGGAGCTAGAGGCCTCCTAGCTGAAGGCTGACTCTGCCTGTAAGGGAGGTAACCAAACCTGTAAAGCTTGTATATAGATGGACACTGGTGGTGGGACAACGATAAGTAAATAAAGACACGGGTGTTGCACAACCCTGAAGCCTCTCCGAGCCTTATTAGGGAGGGCAAGCGGGCCCCAGGAAGAGGGGCGGGTCGTGGACCCTGTTACACATACAAATAGAATAATCATATTCAGTAAATCATAACCTTTCCAATGATATCTCACATGACTCATTTTGCATAAACCACATCTTAATTATGCCAAAAACATATTACAACAATATTTCTAAGAAGAATATGGGGCATAGTGTCACAGGGCATATCATAAGCCTCTTCGGGATGAGAGGCTTTTCCCTGGGGCGGCTTGGGATCTGGGGAGGGGAGGCGTGGCACAACTGTGGCTGGCCCGGGACTCCTCTGGGCAGGTGGGGGAGGGCCTCGGGGCTTCGGCTGGCCCGAGGCTCCTTTGGCCGAGGGGGCGGGGCGCTTGGGGCTCTGGCTGCAGGGGGTGGGGGCATGAGTGGAAGGGGCAGAGCTGGGGGCTAACCTCCCTGAAGGGGGGCTCCACCCGTCGCCCATGCACGAGACCCGGTGGAGCAATTATAAATTTAGATTGACCATGTAGCGTAGACATCCATTGTAGGCAAGTCCACAAACCTAAGTCCCACAGGTCTGGGCTTGGTGTGCAGTGTAGACATAAACTCTAAGGGTATATTAGGGACAGCAGTTGTCTTCATTTACAATCTTAAACTGCTGTGTAGTTTTGCTCTGATGTCTCACTCGAGTGGTGCACGTAGGGACACCTATATAATATAGGATATATAGTATATATCCTTCGGAGTGATGTGCAGCTTAATTAGTTACTGGTCCAGATTCTGCTCTCATTCCCATTGGTGCAGCTCTGTTCAGGTCTGTAGGGTTACCCTGTTTGTAAAACACTTTGAAATCCTCAGATGAAAGCTACTCCAGAGAGCTAAACTATTATTACTCACAGTTAAAACACACATCAGTGGGGACGTGCTGACGAACATGAGGCAAATTCCCTTCTCTCCCCAGAGAATAAGCATGGCAAGTGTGGAACAGACACACCAGCTTTTAGGGAGGAGTTTTACAGTTGCGCTTGAACGGAGGTTGCCTTCCAAGCATTGCAAATGCCAGAGAAACTCTTCTTATTTATTTACCGGTATTGCTATGTGTGGGCTGTGGAGTTGCAGTGTGGAAAGAAGAGGGTTAACAGAACTCACTTTGATGTGCAGATGAGCTCTACTGGCAGCCAATGTATGCTAAGAGTGATGCTGATGCCAAACCTTCAGTATATCCAACACTGCACTGAAGAAGTGTCTGCTGAGATGTCTCTTCAATGCACCTGAAGGGGAGCCAACTTCTTGTTAAAATAACATTTGCTCTTATACATAGGCTGCTGGAATGATACAGCTGCAGAGAAAGGCTAGCTCCCTCTTGAGAAGTGTCGTCCCAGCGCAGAAGTGAATGGTGTATGTTTGCCAACACCCATCACTATCTAGTACTAGGGAGGGCTGCCAGGCCCTTGTGCATGTGACCACCAGAATTCATGTGAAGGCACCAGGCGGGGCTCATATAACATTTTCTGGAAATGGAAAACAGTAGTTTACATTTGAGGGCTAGATTATGCGTCGTCCTCTGCAGCGGTGAAGGAGAGCTGGGGGGAGGAAGGTCTCCACCCACCCACCCACCTGTATAACTGTGGAAGACCTTTTCACATTGCTGCTCCAGGAGCACATGGGGGATTGCAGGTGTTATGCACCCAATTCCCCCCTTCATGAGCAAGCTGCAAAGGAGGTGTTAAGTCATGGCTTCCCCTCCCAGCGCCAGTCAGCAGAGCTGAGGGCAGGGACTATGCTGTAAGAGCCTAAGGAGGGGACTGGGCTTCAGATCCTGAGCTGCAACGGCAAAGTGTTGTCTACATAGCTATTCGTAGAGCCCTCCCGCAAGTCCCGCTAGCCCAAATCTGTCAATCTGTCACAGGCTGTGTAGACATACCCTAAGAGAACAGAGAACCTAGAAAGGTTATGAGGGAGAAGGCCTGAGAGAGGCTGTGGTAGGAAGAAGCCTATGGAGGCAGTAGTAAGGAGTTGGACTGAGCAGACCTTGGCTGCTGATTAGAGGGTCCCAGTGTAGGGGCAGGCCCAGGTTCCCTTCTCAGCCACTGGTACAGTGGTATGAGGCCGGGGAGGGGGACAATGAAGAGCCCTAAGGACGGGGACATAAGGATCACAGGGCCCAGAGTCGGGGCCAAAGACCTGATTTAAGGACACTGGACTTTTATTTTGGGACTCTTACCCCAGAAGGGGTGGACTTCAATTGTGACCTGGCCACATCGCTGAGTGACTCACAGGAAGAAGCAGACCACCAGAGTGGTCGTTGGTAGGGGAGAGAGCTGTGATGCTACACCTGGCCATGAAGAGGCACTCCAATAGCGAGACCCTTCCCTTCACATGTTGTGAGAATTAACATCTGCAAAGCTCTGAGTTCCTCAGCTGGAAGGAAAATAAACCAGCTTTGAATAAGCTTGGAATAACTGAGAGCTTTGAATAACCGAGTCTGATTGAATGTATTAACAGAACTCAGATGGATGCAACATGCTTTTGGGCATGACAATTGTGAGCTCAAGTGCAGCAATGTGTCTTGGGCACCTGCCACAACAGTGCAGTTTTGAGAGGTGCCACGTTCCACTGTTAGACGTGTCATGCCTTGAATGAGGGCTCTTGGCTCAATCCTTTCTTAGGTGGCTGTCTAGATGGAAGCTAAAGTTCATTAAAAACCTCCAGAGGACACCCAGAGCCCTGGCCAACATTCCCTTCCTCAATAAATGAAACAATTTCTAGTATAGGAGACTGTGGATTATTGCAGAGCATATAATAGTCATTGAATTTGCCAACACAATCACTGCACTATCAGACTCTAACTCATTACCATGCTTAGCGAAGCACTTTGAACTGCCTCAGGCATGAAAAGCACCATCTAAGAACAAATTTTATTCTCATAGAAAGGTATTAAGGAAAGTTAGAGTTGCTGTTGGCACACACAATGTTATAATTGGCACATGTTCATAAAAGCAAAATCCAGCTTTGTGCATCAAAGCCACAGGGTACCTATTTGCACACTATTCTTCCCAAAGTGCATCCTCTGCCCTATACTTTGAGTGAGCCAGATGATAGTGGGAGGGATCTAAAATACTCAACCTTTCTGAATTTTAGAGGAAGAATTAGGAATCTAATCACAGGTTTCTTTCAGCTATTTGAATGAATGTTAAAGTGAAGAGCTAACATCACTGAACCTGGAGCTCTCATGCAGGACCACCCTAGCCTTTCCTGTTCTGCAATTCCCCCTTATTTCCGTCCTGGTCCTTATACAGCTCACTCTAACCATCTGGCCACCATCCCTACAGTATCTGAGCTCGACCTATGCACCTTATTTCTAATTATCTGTCCTCGGTCTGGGCCTTTACACAGTTATAAACCCACTTCATTTCTGACCTGCAGTACTCTCTGTTGTACTATTCCTGGAGTTTCATCCAGTTTTGCCCCTGCACCTCACTTCTGAACTGCAACACCCACATGCTATTTCAGTTACTGACTTCTGCCAAGCTGTCAGCGCCCCACAATCCTGACCTTCCATGCACCGTGCTGTTCCAATCCTGGACTCTTATGAACTGCTTGCCAAACTGGAACGTTTACTGTGAAACAGACAAATGTACAGTAGGGACTCAATTGAAACTGGTAAACTTATTGTCACGGGTGACCAGCAGACCTTGAGTGGTTTGTTGTAACCAGAAGACCCTGAAAAATTAGTCAGTTATGTTTGGAGGTGCCATGTCACTAATATACCCTGAAAACCTCCATACTGGCCCTGTGCATACTGATGTGATCACAAGAGACAAGAGTTGTGAGGGCAAAGGGAATTGTTTTGCAGACCCGCCCAAAAATACTAACTTGGCTTTGATCACCCTAACAGGAGGTGGCATAAAGAGTACAGTTTGGCTGGTCTCCATCTCAATAGAAGGGGGACAACTCTCCTTGGCTGGCTACAGTAGTCAGGAGGGGATTAAACTAATAGCAAAAGGGGAGAGTAGAAAGAGGGAAGATATGAGCACTCAACACACAATTGAGAACAAAATCAATACAAAAACCAAAGGACATGGAGAAGAAATTCTTGAATTGAATACACTAATGCTAGGAGCCTGGGTAACAAACAAGAGGAACTGGAATTGCTCATTTAGAAGCATAAATTCAATCTAGTTGGCATTGCTGAAACCTGGTGGGATGATTTGCACAATTGAAATGTTAAAAATCAATGCTTATAACCCATTTAGGAAAGATCGAATGGGCAAAAAAGGGGAGAGGGAGTGGCACACTACATCAAAAACAGGGGCGGCTCCAGGCACCAGTGCAGCAAGCGCATGCCTGGGGCGGCAAGCTGCGGGGGGCGGTGTGCCGGTCGCCGTGAGGGCGGCAGTCAGGCAGCCTCTGGTGGCATGCCTGCGGGAGGTCCGCCGTTCCCGTGGCTTCGGCGGCCGGTACGCCGAAGGCGCAGGACTGGCAGATGACCTGCAGAAACGCCGCCGAATCCGTGTGACCAGTGGACCGCCTGCAGGCGTGCCGCCGAAGGCCGCCTGACTGCTGTGCTTGGGGCGGCAAAAAACATAGAGCCGCCCCTGATCAAAAATGGCAGTACCTTTGTCAGAATCACTGATAACGCAGAAGAAAATGATCTTGAATGCTCATTGACCTCACAGATAAAGCACAAGAGCGGGCATTAGTTGGTGTCTGCTACAGACCACCAAATCACACTATAGAGCCGGATGACCGCCTCCTTACGCACCTATCTAGAATGTGTAGGGGGGGGAAAAAACAATCTGTATGTCACAGGAGATTTCAATTTTAGTGATATATGCGGAGGTCTCATGTTGCCAGTACTAAAACATCCTTGGAATTTCTAAACATTATAAATGATAATTTTCTAACTCAGAAAGTGTTGCAGCCAACACAGGGGAATTCTATATTAGACCTTGTCCTAACTGATAAAAAGGAACTGATCACAGAACTAAAAGTTAATGGTAGCTTAGGTTCAAGTGATCATGACTTGATCACATTTATAGTGTGCAAGCAGAATAAATTCCAGACCAGTAATAAAAAAACCCTAAAGGTGGGTAATGTAATTAATACAAATCAATATCAAGTTAGTTTAACAGGATCTATTTTCCATAAACTGATGTTTTTTTGATGAGATTACAAGTTTGATAAAGGTAATAGGGTTGACGTAATATACTTAAACTTCTGTAAGGTCTTTCAGTTGGTAGCACACAACATTTTGATTAAAAAACTAGAATATTATAACATTAATATAACACATTACATGGATTAAGAAGTGGCTAACTGATAGGTCTCAACATGTAATTGTAAATAGGGAATTGTCATTAAGCGTGTTTGTTTCTAGTGTGGTCCCGCAAAGATTGGTTCTTAGCCCTACGCTATTTAACGTTATCAATGACCTGGAAGAAAACATAAAATCATCACTGATAATGTTTGCAGATGACACAAAAATTGTGGGAGTGGTAAATAATGAAGAGGGCAGGTCACTGATTCAGAGCAATCTAGATTGTTTGGTAAACTGGGCACAAGCAAACAATATGCATTTTAATACAGCTAAATGTAAATATATACATCTGGGAACAAAGAATGTAGGCCATATTTACAAGATCAGGACTCTATCCTGGGAAGCAGTGATTCTAAAAAAGATCTGGGGCTTGTGGTGGATAATCAGCTGAACATGAGCTCGCAGACTGATGCTGTGGCCAAAAGAGCTAATGCAATCCTGGGATGCATAAACCGGGAAATCTTGAGTAGGAGTATAGAGGTTATTTCATTTAGCACTGGTGCAACTTCTGCCAGAATACTGTGTCCATTTCAGTGCCCACAATTCAAGAAGAATGTTGATAAATTGGAGAGAGTTCAGAGAAGAGCATGAGAAACGAATGACTGAAGGATTAAAAAACACGCTTTATAGTGACTGAGCTCCTTGAGTCTATCCATTTAGCTTAACAAAGAGGAAGTTAATGGGTGACTTGATTACAGACTATAAATACCTACACAGGGAACAGATATTTATGAATGGGCTCTTCAATCTAGCGGAGAAATGTGTAACATGATCCAATAGTCTGGAGGAAGTTGAAGCTAGACACATTCAGACTGGAAATAAGGCATATATTTTTAACGGTGAGTAATTACCCATTGGGACAATTTACTCAGGGTTATGGTGGATTCTCCATCACTGATCATTTTTAAAACAAGACTAGATGTTTTTCTAAAAGATATACTCAAGGAATTATTTCAGGTACATTCTATGGCCAGTGTTATGCAGGAGATCAGACTACATGATCACAATGGTCCCTTCTGGTCTTATGAATTATCAGCAGTCAAAATCATTAGGCCAAATATTAAAGAAAATACTGAGAGATACTGAAAATATGCATACAGTCACAGAAGGGTATGGGGAGGGATGTGTGTGTGTGTGTGTACAAATAAAATGGATTCATGGTGTTATCCAGGATCCCATCCCACAAGCATTCCATCCTCTTCAATTCCCTTCATAAGAAGGAAGGCCCATGACCAGTTGTGAAGCATTAAAATCTCTATTTTGAAGTTTAAATGTATTACTTTGCAGGAGGTTTAAGCTCAGTCTTGCCCCTCTCTCCCTGGCCTGCCAGACACTTTGAAAGCAGCAGAGACAGCACGCTCAGTCCTCAGGAGGCTAAAGTGTCACACGTTGCTTTGTAGGAACCACTTTGAGGGCCTCCAGACAAACTCAGTTGCAGTGTTCCACAGCTGGAGGTCTGTCATGAGACCCAGAGCCATGAAGCTGGAGGGCGGGAGGTAAGTAAAGAGAACATGAGGGGAACCTTTGGGATTCCTAGAGCTCAATGGGCCCTTTGTGCGTCAGATCAAGGAAGAACACATACATTTGCACCCACTTCTAAGACTGTGTCCAGAGATCCTTACTCAGCTCTTATTCCACAAATTCCCAAAGGCTTCAATGGAAACATGCCTGAGTAACAGCCTCAGGATTTAGCCCATCATGACCCTGGATATAATGAAGCTCCACTTACAGGGCCAAGTTATGCCCTTGAATCTGCACATAAGGTTCATGGTGAAATGCATGGGAACATTCTCAGGAAGAATTTGGCCCAGAGTGGAGTTGGATAGAATTCCAATATTACCTCCTACACTGCAATTCCAGTTAGAGCCCAGTTCTGCAGTCCCTCTTCAAGCTAAGTATCGACTTCAACAGGAGCAAGGACTTGACTGAGGAAGGGGTGCAGCGTTGGGCCCGCAACGAACAGCTGTGTCTAGAGAAAATATTACTATAAAAAGGTTCCAAGGTGTACGATAGCTATGCTATTGAGTGTACAGGAAATGCAGTTCAGGGCCTCACATTTAAAGTGCTGACTAAATGATTCACTATATTTTTCAGACTCTTCAGTTTGATTTTTCTATGTTATCCCCCTCTTGCTGCTGCTGCCAACAAACTGCTGCTGGAGTAGAGAAGCTGCCTTATTTGCAAGCACAAAGACAGGGAGTTTTGTCCTTCAGAAACAAATTACCAAGTGGGACCTTGTGACAGAGTGCTGGCCAAGACCAGCTGTACCTGCACTCTGATCACTGGATCACCAATTATATTGCCCCAGTGTAAACCTGAGGGGCAAAGCTGTGCCTAATTGATAGATTGGGATGGGCGGAGGAGAGCCCCAAAGGCTAATTAGCCCATTAGCCCAGAAAGGAAGTGTGCAGGGGGAGGAGAGAGGCTGTCAGGTTTTTCAGAGTCAGAACAAGGAGAGATCTCTCTGGGGAAAAAGGTACCCTCTGTCCCTGCTCCTTGGCTGAGTGAGCTAAGGACTGTATGCCTATAACTACAGAGCTGCACACATTTGTAAAGATGGTGCGGAAAACACGGTAAATAAATTGCACAAGGTGTTTGACCAGAAGGTATCGCAGCACTTTGTGTCTAGGAAAGAATTAGGAGTGGGGCAATGCCCTCTCACAGATCCTTACACAAAGAGTGGCCTCACCTTGGATCCAGTGGGCAGATTATCCACTCAGCAATTCTGCACAGATGTAACTCCACTGACTTCAGCCAAGTGACAGCATTTTTAGACCAGTGTAAGTGGGAGGAGAACCAGGCCCAGTATGTGCCCCTATTGCTTCATTTCCAGAGCCCTTCTGAGGGTAGAAATTCAAAACAGAAGGACATGCTCCCAGACCGGTTCCATCTGATTGCCAGAACTCTTTGAAAACTTGATGTGAGCCAGTCTCCCACTACTACCAACAGAATGAAATCCATTAGATAGTGCCTGATGCAGCGGGGGGGATAGCACTGAGGACCAGACAGTCCAGTTTCATAGCTTCTGCTGACTGGCTCTGACTCGCTACCACACTTCTCGTCTGCTCACTATTAACACCATTGTGCTGCTGGTTTTGACATTCCTATAACAAACTTTGATTTATATGGCCTTATACAATCCCTCCTCCTTTGCATGGCCTTGAGAGCAGTGTAAAGTGGAACTCATTTGAATGAGTCACTACCAAAGGAGCAGACCTGTCCAAAAAATACTATATTTATGAATCAAACCTCACCCAGTACAGAATAAGCCAGGCTCCTTTATAAACATAGCTTATTTGGATTTGGCAGAGACTGAGTCTAGCATTTACTCCAATGAGTAAACTTAAAAAAAAAAAAGAGGTGTGGGAGCATGAATGAGATTTACAGAGTCATAGAATGAAGGAAATAAAAGATCTAGAGGAAAAATAAAATGTGCTACATTCATCACTCCATCATTCAATTTAGAGTGACTTCAAGTATTTGAGCAGCCATGCACACAAGAATTCAGTTCCCCATTTTATAGCGCACCTCTGACTGTATCTGATTCTTATCCACATAGCAAGGCAGCAGATGAGCAACACTCTTTCCCACCCCCATTGCCCATAGAAAACTTGTAAGCCATTGTGTCATGAAAGTCATGCGGAGTTATTTCAGTGTATGATATCAGAACATGTCCTGCCGCCAAACTGGCAATGTCCACTAATAAACAAACAATCTGATCTCTTCAGGGAGATGGTCTTTTTAAAATCATTAACTCTACAATTATGTGCTGCATGTGCCAAATCGCAAGGGTTGGGTGGGGCAGGGGGGAGCCTTCAGCTCAGAAATTATTGTACCTATTTTAGGCTCTTGAAGTCATGCTGTGCTGCTCCCACTCTGTCATGATGACCCAGCGTGTAGCATTCTAGGATGTGACAGATCCCAGGCAGTCATAATGGATTGTGGAGCTGGCCTAGAGGGTGGGGTTAGGGAAGGTAAACAGCAATTATTTGTATTATGTGGTTCAAATAATGTATTCACACAACACTTATAAGACTTTATTATTAATAAAGAATGTGTCCTAGGAAAAAAACCTTTTTCCAGAGCACAGTATTATAATATAAAAGCTACATACTTGAAGCTTCCTCTACTCCCATAGGCCATCCTCATAATGTGCCAGGACTTTCCACTCTCTGACATCCCAGAATAGTGCATGCTGAGGCAGTGCCAGGGGAGCTAGAGAGTTGCGGTTATATATGAGAGCCAGGAGGAGAGTGTAATTTCTGTGCTGAGCACCCTTCTTTCCTGCTGCTTGGGGCACTCAGAGTACGGCCTAATTATAGAATAAATAGATACTTATATGGCTTAAGGGGTGCCTCACAATCCCTTCACAACACCCTTGTGAGGTAGAGGTATACCATTATCCACATTATACTGAGGCAGAGAGAGACTAGGGCCTGGATACACTAACAGGAGTCAGGTGTTGTGATACCACGCATCACAGTCCCTAACTTTTAGGGGCCTAGAGAATCACTGTGATGCACAAAGCTGAGTTAAGCACCGAAGCTCCTATACAACAAGGGGGGAGAAACAGGCTCTTGGACTGCAATTCACAAAAGCCAGCACTTTAGGCAGGGAGGCACCTAAACTATCCAATGGGAGACGCCAACCACTGGGTTGCATGCTAACCCTCACCCCTCTAGGTGCCTCTCTTGGCTAGTGAAGCCCAGCTGTGAGCCCTTGTCTGGAGTTAGGCACCTACAGTGTTTTAGTGAAGCTAGAGGAGAAAGAGGACCTCCCTTGTAATTTTTAGACTGGGATGTGGGGACCACATTTCAAGTCCCTCTTCCACCTGAGGGTGCGAAGGGAGTGGAACAAGGATCTAGCACCTCTTAGGTAAGTGCCTAACCACTGGGCTGGGGGGTATTCTGATGTCAGGCTCCTCAGTCTCTGCTGTTGAACCTGTTCCATTATGGATAACTACTTGGAGTCCCTGGACCAGAGGGAGAAAACAAACAGGAGAATGATTCTGTAGCCTGGCAATGAGAGCTCTTACCCAGGATCCACTCCTTCTCACCCAGTGACTCTGGTTATTCACAGTGGATCAGCAGTGGGAGCGATTGAGGCAGTCCCTCTACGTCAGATTATCCCAATGGTTAGAGTATGCACCTGACAGATGGCAGATCCCTGTTCAAATCACTTCCTCCCCTCAGGAGGAGGGGGACCTGAACCAGGGGTCTCCCACATCCTAGGCAAGTACCCTAACCACTGGCCTAAAAGTGATGAGGGAGGTAAGCCTCCTTTCTGCCCCCAGCTGCTTTGGGTGAACACACCTGAGGTGCTTGATCCAGTAGGCATACTCAGAGAGCGCCTACCAGATTGGGCCCCACATGTGATTTAGGCGGCTGAACATCTATCTTCCCCTGGTTTCTGACTTGGTCTTAGGCAGGAGATAGACAACTGGGCACCTAGGGGAAGGCAGCAGTGCACACACTCAAAGGCAGAAATATAGGTTACTGCAAAAAAAGTAGGTGAGGAGTGAGTTTAGGTACCTCCAGCAGGAATTTTGTGCATTGCAGTGGTCCTGAAACTAGGACTTAGGTGCCTATTTTTGTACATTCAGGTCTGTGTGACTTGCCCAAGGTCACACAGGAAGTCTATAGCAGAGCAAGGAATTAAACCCAGGTCTTCCAACTCCTACGCTAGTGCCCTAACCAGTGGGCCATCCTTCCTTCAGGTTACTTTTAAGGACCCTAGTATACACACTAGCTGCACACAAACATTCTTCACATCATTCAGCTGACACTTACCCAAAAGCAAGTACGCTCAGCTACAAGCAATTAAAAACACACATGTAACAGAGTTCTCCTACTCTCACAGTACCAGACAACCAAGTTAGCAGTAAGAATACAGTGGCAAGAGAAAATTATGTGATAAATATTTACTGCATAAAGTACAGGTTTATTATTTTGGAGGATCCCTTCTAAATAAGTTATTGATAAAAGAATAAATCAGTAACAATAAAAATAATTATTATTAATAACCACCACCACACTTTTGCAACTATACAACCTTATCCAGCTTCCAACATTTAACTATGAACTAACCTATGGAATCTTTCAGTGAGAAAAAGCTTCCATTGGCATTGAGAGGGAAAATGTAGTGGGAAAGTGACCTGATAAAAGAGGTGGGGCCTGTCACAAAGTAAGTTCCCTTGACTTCAGTTGGTAGTTGCTTGAGCTCATCACCTCTCAAGATTAGGCCCTCCCTGGGTTAACCAAATACATTTTCTGTGCCCACACAACCTTAGATTGAATTAGCAGGACCACTTTAAACAAAAACTGGTTAAAGGAACACGGCATCAGTACAACAAGGTTATCCAGGTGATTTAATTGGTGTGAGATTTGGTAGCCATAGACTGGGCATTGGAACTCGAGTCTAGAATGACCATTTTCACCATCATGATGTGAACAGAGTTGTAGAAAATGTCTGCACTGCTTCTTTCCATTCCAGTCTGTGCTGAAGGAGTCATAGTAACAGCTTTTGGATTCAAGTCCTCTGATGAGCCCCTCTGATTTATTAGGTAAAACATCTGGAAAAAATGAAGCCTTGTGGCAGTGAAAATCCCCACAAAGGAGAGGGGAGAGGTTTCAGCTGAACAGGGATCCTGTCAGAAACCTGAGCTCTGGTGAGCGGGCTGAGATTACTCTCAGGTTCAAAACCTCAAGTTTAGAGCTCGCCTGTTACCATTTCACCCACTGGCTCAGAAGCCATCACACAGTGCTGGTCCACTTTGGCACAGAGGAATGGACGGTAGCTAACAGCCCTCAATATGTGGACCATGCTACAGCCAACTAACCAATTTTCATATTCTCTTGCAGCTTGAATGTCTGTAGCAATTCTGCCCTTGACATTAATATGGTAGCTGCTGTTATAAATCACTGCCTGCTGTGGTGGCAGTATGAAACATAGAATACATACATCCTTCCCTCAAAATAAAGAGGGACAGCTAACTGCAGAGGGGCATGAAATGTATAGTCCAGATCACCTAGGCTATGTTGCTATTATGAGGAGGGAGGTGACTTACAGCAATTGAGGCTAATACTGATCAGGAAGGAACAGAACCTGTACAGGTGGCAGCCGTATATTTTATGAAGTGGAATTTTGGTTTCAGTTGGGCTGTGTTAGGTGAGTTTAGCAGAGACAGAGCGATGCTGACTATGTTAGCAGGAAAGTCTTGCTTTACTATTGAGTTACTGCGTAATCACTTGTTATATATTTTATATAAAAAAAATCAAGGCTATGGCAGAGCTAGAGCTCACACAGGTACTAGACTCAGAATTATTTATTCTTTCTGCACTTCTTCATATAACAACTCATGTTCCAAATTTCAGAGCTAATGGTATTTCCCCAGAGAACTATCTTTTAACAGTATTTTTCCATCTAAATCCCCTTTCCAACAATTTGAATAATAGTTCAAAATACTACCTTGGATGCCAAGGCTTTTTGGTTTTTTGTTTGTTTGTTTGTTTGTTTTTTGGAGGGGGTGTAGGATAGGGGGAGGAGTAGGAGGTTATTTTTTAATCAGATAAATTATTGCAGGGAAACCAGCCACTTCTCTCCATTCAATGTATATTCTATGGGGAATCCATCTAATACCCTTTCTCTTAGTGTGAAGCAGGACCAGCAAGATGCTGTATCAAAACAGGGAAGAACAGAAAAGCTGGGATGGAGCACAGGGAATGACCAGGGAATCCGAGGACTGGATTATATAAACTTGAGCAAGGAAACTGCCAATGAACAGGTGAGTTGGAAACAACGTTTATTTATTTTCATTGCCGACAAACTGCACCAGGCTAAGACTGTGATTTAGGTGGAGTATGCTTTCTGGGGGGAATTGCATGCAGGGCCGGATTAACCTTTTGTGGGCCCCCATGTAGTCATTGTGCACTCTGAGTGTGGGCCTAGTCTGGCAGTGCCATTGGTGCCATACTATACCCGGTACTGAATCTCAGAGACATTTTTCATTTTGATCACAAACCTCTGCATGACTATATGCATTGCCATACACAGCTCCCTCAGCCCCCAGTTTTTCATTGAGCTGTACACCCATGTGGGTTTACCACAGTGAGCAGAACTTTCATAGTGATCAGGGGAAACTCCCCACAGATTTATCTCCTTCCTCATTCAGACCTTCTACAGCCAGGTCTCCAGTACCACCCTATGTCACCAGTCACTGTATGTAGTTCTGGTCTCAGCTCAATAAAGTTCCACAGCCAGCAGATACCTGATCAGTTCCGACAAATGCCTCCCTCAGCACCCATCCTGCTATTTGAGCAAGCCACTTGCAAACACCATTTCCCCAAAGTGAGGACTTAGCCCCTGGGAACCTGAAGTCACCAGCTTTTCTCCCTCTGCTCCCATCTACATGCTAGTCTACTACCTGGTCAGCACCACCTCTCCCTATGCCTGTTTACCTTCTACCTTGGATGCTATTCTCCCCTGCAAGCCTGACCTCTTCCTCTTTCCCTGCTTCCCTTGACATTCCTTTCCTACGGGTGACCTCTGTTCCTTGAGGTTAACTCCAGTTTCTTTATCTGCTCCTAGCTTAATGGCCCCCAGTAGTCACAGAGCCACCTGCAACTTCTCTGGCTACAGCCATGGGGCCAATTGCCAGAGGCCAGCCTTAGATAGCTGCAGCTGCTAGTCTAAGGAGGGGTGGCAATTCCCAGGCTGAACATGCTTGAATCTTGCAACGGCAGCACTATGGACTCTAAATCCTCAGCACTGGCCCTAGGCAGCTGCAGACTCTGCAGTTAGGCACTTCCCTCCTCTAGGCCATGGCTTTAAGTACCTGAGATGTCCATCACCTGCAGCAGAGACCACCAATTCCCATGCACCTCTCAGCTAGCACATAGTCAAGCAGAAAGTGCATCCTGAATGATTTTGGAGGCTAGAGTTCCAGGGGTTCCCATCCCTGAGCAGCAGCTCTACAACAAGCTCACATGGCCCCCCTCTGCTGTGGGACCAGAACCCTATGAAGACAGTGGAGTTACCCTGTGTATAACCAGTTCTGTCCAAAGCCTGTTGAAGTGAGTGGAAGTCTTTTCATTGACTTTAATGGGCTGTGTATAGAAGCAAAGGACCCCATTCTAGACTCTAGGAGCAAAGTACATTCGATGCTGCATTGGTTTACTATTGTAACATGAAAGTCTCACATTACCTAGTGAATAAGCAACACTTCCTACAGGACCTAACTTTTTCTGAGAGGCTTCCCACCCAATTACTCAGAAGTGTATTGTATCTAAAGTGGCCCAGGTCCTCTAGTGGAGCCTTCCCTCCCTTACTTATCATTTTAACTTCTGGTGGGCTCCACATACCTCCCTTGCTAGGCTTCAGATAGAGAGGTGCACTGTCCATTTAGTCCACCCAATTCCTTCTTTGGGGGCTGCCAGGAGAGGTCACACCAGCATCCCTAATCCAGTCTGGGGAAGGCTTCTGAGGGCGATATCTGGGCCAAAGCCTTCTACTTCTTGGGCATACTTGTTCCCCATTCACAGTGCCACCCCCTTCTAGCAGCCAGCTCTCCATTCACAGCAAGCTGCAGCACATGGGGTCTCACAGCTTCCCCACTCCCTCCCCCTCCCTTTCCTGTTGATAGCTGCCAAGGGAATGCTGGGAAATGTAGTTCCTTCCCTGCTCCAGGGCTGGCTCTATGGGCAGGGAGCTGGCCAAGGAACTACAGTTCCCAGGGCCCCGTGGGTTCTCAGCTCCCATGCTGGATCCCTGCTGCTCCGAGCCGCCGCTTCTGCATCGCTGCGAGAGGGGAGGAAGTGAGTGTTATGGGGCCCTTCTGAGTTTGGGCCCGGCGCTATAGAGCCTTTGGCACTATGGTAAGTCCGGTACTGATTGCATGGCTCTGGGGATTAGCATAGTGGTGTTGAGCCTTTCCCCTTTAGGCACCTGTTTCAACTCCTGCCAGGTGGTAGTTATAGCTGAAGGTTGTTCCCATCATATGGCTACTTGATGGCCTACATGAAATGAGTCTGGTAGTTTCACTCCAGTTCCCAGGGGCAGAAGTTCAACTCACAAAAAATACATTGTAATTGGAACTACTTAGCACCTTTGTTGGCAGTTGCAGAGACACAGAGGACTGAAGTACAGACAGTTCCCACCTCACTCACTGAGAGGCTCCTTCTAAGCCAGATTTCAGGGCCATGCATGTGGGAAGCTTGCCCTGCTGTCTCTGTGTACACTTTATTACTTGTATTATGGCAACACCAAAGCCCCCAGCTGAGACTGCGGCTGTACTGTGCTGGGTTTTGTACCCTCACAGAGTGAGAGATGGTCTCTCTCCTGAAGAGCTCACAATCAAAATAGACCAAACAGATAAGGGGTAAGAGAGGAAAGATTTACCCAAGGTCAGAGCAGCGCTCAGAACAGAACCCATGTCTGAGTGCTAGGCCAGGGTTCTAGCCACTAGATCACACTAGCTTTGTCTCTTATGGATTAAAAGGGAATTTCGGTCTCTCAGGTTGCCAATCTAGCACCCTTTAACCATTACAGAGTCACGCAATGGATTTTAAAATGTTTCTTATCAAAGAAATACATGGGCAATGGGGGCCAAATGCGTGTCAGAGCTGTCATATGGTGTAATTCATACACACACTTGTACAAAATGCTTCAGTGGGAGAGTCGATCATAAGTGAACACAACAAGGAAAGTTTTAAGGTGAGATTTCTTGGACTCCAGGAGCTGCTAGTGCTACAACACAAATAAAGTGAATAAAGGAATTGATTCAAGGGGAAGGGAGCGCAACCCAGACAAATGGGGGAGAACAAGTGGAAGAGTAACTCCCAGCTCAGGAAAGATGCAGGGAGAGCGTGATTTACTGGGATAGAAGAAAATAAATAATGCCAAGATTTCCAGCCTTGAGTAGTGATTGTGTGTGCCTGGGTTTTGGGTACTCAACTTAAAACACCTTAAACAGGCCTGATTTTCAGAAAATGCTCTCTGAAAATCCAATCTCTTTATGTTACCTCAGGTTGGGACCACCCATCAGCAAACAGCAGCTGAACCCAGCAGGCAGAAAGGAGAGCTGGCCTCCCTGAGTCTGCACAAAGGGACCACCACAGACCTCTTCTGCAATGGAAGTCAAGTGAAGGCCAGGGACTGAGCAACTGAGGGACCTGCATCACTCCAGAGTGAGCTGTCTGCCTTGCAGGAGGAAATCACAACTGTAAATACTGCCTATACTACAGTGGGGTAGCAAGGAAAGGAGTCTGCGATGAGTGAAGACCTGGTCTATGTGTGCAGACAGGTGAAGGTTCACAGGTGAAGGGATGTGTCAACATCACCATACACCCATGCGATGGTCAGGCCTGAAACAGATATATGGAAACATACCTGTCAGCAGTCAGCCCTGCAGAGCTCCCAGCTCAAGGGACAGCGTGTACAGGCCCAAATAACTATGAGAACATGGCTTGTACAGTCAAGGTCCTAAGCAGCATTTCAATTTACTATGGGTGTGTTTGTGGGTGAAAGGAGGGAGTTTGTCCTCCCCCAGGGAACTTCATTTCCATGACACGGAGTCTGGGTACCAGACTCTGGATGACAACTGGATCCTGGCAGATTCTGCCTATTTTTGTCCCCAGCTCCCCAAATTCTACTGCCTTCCTAAACTGTGTCAGGGAGATCTCAGGGACTGCTGCCAGTCCATGGACCGGTCCTTGAGAAACACTGATCTAGACTCTTGATGGAGCAAGGCAGGAGTTGTCAGGGGTCCTGCTTCTCTCTATACAGAAGGTGAATGGGAGTGTAGAATGAAGGCAGGGCTCCACTTCCATAAAATACCTGAATGGACTTGTGAAAAAAGCAGGGCTTTGAAGGACTCTTACCTTTTAACATGGAATGACAAGCCTTGTGGATGGGGGGAAGTAGTAGATGTGGTATATCTTGACTTTAGTAAGGCTTTTGATACGGTCTCGCATGACCTCATAAACAAACTAGAAAAATATAGCCTAGATGGAGCTGCTATAAGGTAGGTGCACAACTGATTGGAAAACTGTTCCCAGAGAGTAGTTATCAGTGGTTCACAGTCCAGCTGGAAGGGCATATTGAGTGGGTCCCACATAGAGAGTACATTTATAAGGTTTGTGGATGCTAACAAGCTGGGAGGGGTTGCAGGTGCTTTGGAGGATATGATTAAAATTCAAAATGATATGGACAAACCGGAGAAATGGTCTGAAGTTAATAGGATGAAATTGAATAAGGACAAATGCAAAGAACTCCATTTAGGAAGGAACAATCAGTTGCACATATACAAAATGGGAAATGACTGCCTAGGAAGGAGTACTGCGAAAGGGAACTGGGGGTCATAGTGGATCACAAGCTAAATATGAGTCAGTGTAACACTGTTGCAAAAAAATATAAAAATGCAAACATCACTCTGATGTATTAGCAGGAGTGTTGTAAGCAAGACACAATAAATAATTATTCTGCTCTACTCTGCACTGATTAGGCCTCAGCTGGAGTATTGTGTTCAGTTCTGGGCACCACATTTCAGAAAATATGTGGACAAATTGGAGAAAGTCCAGAGAAGAGCAACAAAAATGATTAAAGGTCTAGAAAACATGACCTATGAGGGAAAATTGAAAAAATTGGGTGTGTTTAGTCTGAAGAAGAGACGATCAAGGGGGGACATAACAGTTTTCAAGTACATAAAACGTTGTTATAAGGAGAAGGGAGAAAAATTGTTCTCATTAACCTCTGAGGACAGGACAAGAAGTAATGGGCTTAAATTGCAGCAAAGGAGGTTTAGGTTGGACATCAGGAAAAACTTCTTATCAGGGTAGTTAAGGATTGCCTGGAACAAGCTGCCTAGGGAGGTTGTGGAATCTCTGCCACTGGAGGTTTTTAAGAGCAGGTTAGACAAACACCTGTCAGGCATGGTCTAGTTCAGGGGTAGGCAACCTTTCAGAAGTGGTGTGCCGAGTCTTCATTTATTCACTTTAATTTAAAGTTTCGCGTGCTGGTAATACATTTTAATGTTTTTTAGAAGGTCTCTGTCTATGTCTATATTGTACAACTAAACTATTGTTGTATGTAAAGTAAACAAGGTTTTCAAAATGTTTAAGAAGTTTAATTTAAAATTAAATTAAAATGCTGATCTTACGCCGCCAGCCTGCTCAGCCCGCTTCCAGCCTGGGGTTCTGTTCACCTAGGCCGGCAGTGGGCTGAGCGGGGCCTGCGGCCGGGATGCCGGCTGGCAAGGGGCCGGCAGCCAGGACCCCAGACCTGGGGGGGTTCAGGGGTCAGGGCAGAAGGCTGGGTGTGTGTGGGGGGGTTCAGGGGTCAGGGCAGAGGGGGTGTAGGGCAGAAGGCTGGGTGTGGGGGGGGTTCAGGGATCAGGGCAGAGGGCTG
>QXTE01000356.1:0-36298 GCA_003942145.1 Platysternon megacephalum | reverse complement strand
GTGTGGGCGGGTTCAGGGATCAGGGCAGAGGGCTGGGGGTGCGTGGAGGTGCAGGGCAGAAGGCTGGGGGTGCGGGGGGGTTCAGGACAGAGGGCTGGGGTGCTCGGCTCGTCGGGGTGCTCCCAGCCCCCTGCCCTGAGCGGCTCAGGGCAGGGGGCTGGAAGGGATATGCCCTGTTCCATCCCCTTCCCCAAGGGCCCAACCCTACCTCTTCTCTGTCTCCTCTACAGAGCAGCGAGCACACTTCGGCTCGGCTCCCCCTCCCCCTCGCAAGGGGGATCAGCTGATCGGCAGCAGGGAGAGGGAGGGGGAGGGGCAGGAAAGCACCAAGCTAGGGAAAGAAGCGGGGGAGGGGGGAGCTTGACTGCTGCAGGACCAAGCTTCTGCCTCCTGCCCCCGCAGGGGAGAGCAGTGGGTGGGGGGGCTGAGTGGGGCTGGGGGCCGGGACTGCGGCAGGCAGCAGCGTGCCACCCAAAATCGGCTCGCGTGCCGTGTTTGGCACGCGTGCCGTAGGTTGCCGACCCCTGGTCTAGTTATTATGTAGTCCTGCCTTGAGTACAGGGGACTGGACTAGATGACCTTTCGAGGTCCCTTCCAGTCCTACAATTCTATGATTCAGGGCTCAAAGTTGATCACTGAGGCCCTGATTCAGAAGGGAACTTACATACATTAGAGTTAGGCCTCAGTTCTTTTAACTTAGCTTTATTTCATGAAATTCATTCATGAATCCAATGAAAAGTGAAATACTCACTGTATTGTCTTTATGGGTATTGTGACAGACCCAGACCAGTGGGGTACAGGAGTCTGGTAGAGGGCAAATATACTGGTCACTGGATGAGTAGTTTTTTGTTCCCTGAGTGACCAGAGCAGGGGCTGCACTAGAGTAATCAGGAACCTGCTAGAACCAATTAAGACAGGCAGGATAATTAAGACACCTGGAGCCAATTAAGAAACTGCTAGAATCAATTAGGACAGGCTAGCTAATCAGGGCACCCGAGTTTAAAAAGGACCTCACTTCAGTTTGTGATGTGCATGCGAGGAGCTGGGAGCAAGAGGCACTAGGAGCTGAGAGTGAGAAGACTGAGGAGTACAAGCATTATCAAACACCAGGAGAAAGGTCCTGTGGTGAGGATAAAGAAGGTGTTGGGAGGAGGCCATGGGGAAGTAGCCCAGGGAGTTGTAGCTGTCGCGCAGCTGTACCAGGAGGCACTCTAGACAGCTGCCGTCCACAGGGCCCTGGGTTGGAACCCAGAGTAGAGGGCGGGCCCGGTTTCCCCCCAGACCTCCCAACTCCTGATCAGACACAGGAGGAATTAACCTGGACTGTGGCTTCTACCAAAGGGGAAGGTCCCTGGGTTGTTTCCTGACCCACATGGTGAATCTGTGAGGCGAGCAAATCCACCAATAAGCGTAGGACCCACCAAGGTAGAGGAGGAACTTTGTCACAGTATGTACACAGTGGCCACATGTTCTAACATTTAGGCTCTATCACCTGGTCTTGCCACTCGGAGTCACATCTCAGGATGTCCTTTGGTAGTTCACAAGAGATTTGGAGACTTACCATGTTTCACCTCTTTTCAGTAGTGTTTGGATGCTGTACAGAATGCAAGAGGTAGTAGAGAGTGTTTGAAATGCATAAGTAACTGTGCTATGTAGCTGCTCACATCACTAGGATCATACATGTACACAGCTAGAGATTTAATTTTGGGGTCAGGGTGGAACTAGATTTCATAGGCATAGAACTACAGCTGGCAGGCAAACAACAATTCCATTCCATTCTATGAAACATTTTGAGGTGTCAAAATTTGGTTTTGTTTTCATGTGGAACAAAACGGAGACCACAAAATATGAGAGACATCTAGACCGACTCTCTCTAGCCTAGTGCAGGGGTTCTCAGAATAATTTTTTTGGTAGCTTCAGAGTGTGGCCACCAACCCTTGCTGGTGGCCGCTCTGAAAATTTTTCCAAACCTGAGCCCTGCCGCCCCAGGCTGAAGCCCAAAGCCTGCTGAGCGCACACACACTGACCCCATGTGTCTGTAGAGGTACTGCCCGGAGCCCCCAGGAGGCTGTGTGGTGCAGGCTGCTGATCCCCTGCTGGCGGTAGCAGGGAACACCAAGGCAACCAGAAGCAACAGCTGGATGCTGCAAGGAGGGGCTGCTCCCCCCCCCCCCCCCCCATCTCCACCCAAGAGGCTATTGTGGCTGCAGAAAAATCCCTTGGTGGCCACAGTTGAGAAATGCTGGCCTAGTGTTTAGGGCACTGCTGTGGGATGTGAGAGACCTTGGTTCAAGTCACTGGTTGATCTGGGATGAAAAAAAAAGTTGGCTCTGAATCTCTCTCTCCAGAGAAACCTTCCTGACAAAGTTGTTGTTGAAACCAGTGTTTCCATGTGTGATGGAGTGGGGGGGGTCCTCATCCAGTGCAGGGTGAGTGCACTCCATCTCTCAAGCCACCTTCTGCCTCTAGGCAGTGAGGTCTAAGGGTTTAAGTCCAGCAATTGGCTCTTTGCTGTAGGGCTGTGCGGCCTAGGAATCAGAATCTATAGGAGTCGTCTGAGTCCCCGGGCTGTAAGGCCTAGTGGCCAGAGTCAATAACAATACCCTGGCTCCAAGGGCAGTGAGACCTAGCAGCCAGAGTCAATAATAACAATACCCTGACCCACAGGGCAGTGAGGCCTAGAGGCCAGAGTCAATAGGTTTGCCCTGGTCCACAGAGTGGTTAGGTTTAGTGGCCAGAGTCGATAGGATTGGGCCACCTCCCAGGGGGGCAGCAGCCAGGGTAGAGGGACCCGGGTCCTTCCTGCTTCACTGGGTCTCAGCCCTGGGCTCTAGTAGCGGTGAGCGGGCTCGCAACTTAGTCAGAGGGGATCCGCCCAAAACACCCTGACTGCTGGAGGGACAATGGCTCATCTCTCCCTGGGCTACTTCCTATCATGAGTCCTGGTCTAGACATATTTCGGGTCTCTGGTCTCCTCAGGTTGTGCTGATCCTGGAGGCTCCAACCTCCGAGTGGCATCCTCAGGTACCTGGGCGTCTGCCTGAGTCTCGGTGTCTCCGGCTCCCACAGTCTGGGGCTTCTGCAGCTCCTGGGCTAGAATCTGCAGCATGCATCCTTTCTCTCCGGCAGCTAGCCCAGACTGAGTTGGGCTGCTCCCTCTTATACTGGTGCTACACCTCGAGCATGCCCAGTGGGGACATGGGGGCATGGCTTCCTCAGCCCACAGTGAGGAATTAACCATTCCCCATCCAGTGTGAGGTGTGTGCACCCTGTCACACCATGTAATGGCATTTTATAACAGAAAAACTTTCATCAAATAGTTTGAGTAGCTCTCCATAGCAATACCTCCTCACAATAGGGATGCTGCTTATGCAAACAAACACTTGGAGAGCCCCCAGAAACTAGGCCCCATTTGCATATCTTGTGCGCTTAGCACATTCTGGGGCACTGTGTAAATAATAAAGAAAAATGCTGTATACCAAGAGAGGTTTCTCAAAGGCTATGTCTGCACTAGAATTTTTCTTCATATTTCCCATCATGGAGGTTGTTGGTGCAGCTCCACCAGTGGTGGCAGGGCTAGCATGGATGTGCTGCCAGTATTTTTAACCACTGTCTAATCCTGCTCAGGAAGGCCTAGATGGTGGTTTAAAATGCTAGTGAGCACTAACAGCCTTTTTGCGTTCATGATAATGACAGTGAGAGTGCTAGTAGAGGTGCACCAGGGGGAAATTGAAAGAAAAATGCTAGTGTAGAGAAGGTTGGTAGAAACATATCACCCACTTTCTACACTACTTCAGTTTTCTACAAGTTTTAACATGAACAGTATTTGCTGGAAATAGCTGACTGTGCCAAAAACATACTAGTTGATTTTTTTTCTCCCAATCATTTACTTTTCAAGAGCCACTGCCATCTCCCAGAAAACAAAGAAAGTTGCTCTGTGCTTGTGCGAGAGCCAGATCTTTGCTTCTGAGGAATTCATCTGCTTCTGCTGTTTATTAGATTCCTCTGTTCGGGACACTGCTTGGAGTAACTTTGGTAACTGCAAATAAAAGATGAGAATTTCAGGTAGGGAGTGAGCAGTGAGGAGAGAAAGATGCAAACTCTGTTTTCATTCAAATATCTCTAAAATAAAAAATGGGGGGACTCTAAGAAAGCAGATGATGGATTTTAGTGTCACAATCGTTTCCAAGTACAGTGTTTTTTCCCACATTTTTATGAGCTTCAGAGCATTTAGAATCAAACTGAACTGAAAGAAACAAAGATTCTGTTTCTCCTCAAACTACAGCACTTTCCCCTAATCTCTGCATTTTAAGGCTCCACACAGCTAAATTGGATAGATGAGACTGTCTCTTCCTTGCCCACATCTGTGTGTTGAAATTGATTTCGTTCAGGGTCCTCTGCATCAGTTAACTCATGGTCCCATTGTCATGTTCTTCTGTACCAGATATGGACTGGTCACAAAGTTTGCTTATACTCACCATATGTGTTCATCATTATAAGATCTTTTAACGCTTTGCCAGAAGTGGCTGAGGTTAATTTAAATAAGGTATTTTACACAGCTCCACCTAGTAGCTGGACAGTTCAGAATTCCATTACATTTCCCCATTTAAGTTCTACATTCCTACCATTTGCAATATTTAAACTATCACTGTCTTTGTAGTTCAGTGAAGATCAGTCTAAGTGTCTCTGAATCATTTTGGTTTTCTAACAACCCAATTGCATAACCACTTGGTCATCTGGCTGTCCATTAGTTGCAATGACTGGCTGTGGTTGATCCAGAATCCTTGAGTCTTCTTGTTCTGCGTCTGCCAGCTGCTCTGTTGATTGTTCTCTCTGAGGATCAAACTGGAGATGTCGATGGTTTCTGTTGGACTCTCCAGCGTCGGTCTTAATCACATATAATCTGGGCATTGAATTATTTTTTCTTTACAACAGCTGGAGTTGTCCATCCCTTTTCTCCATCTAATTTGACAAGAACAGCCTCACCATGTTCTAGTCCTGGCAGTTCTTTTATTGAGTGACATCTGTTGTAAAAGTGTTCATAAGCTCTTTTAGCCCTTTTATCCAATTTGACTACTCTCTTCATGCCTGACCACTTTGGGGATAACTACTGTTCCACCTTTGGAAAAGAATTCGAGTCGTCTTCCCATCATGAGTTGTGCTGGACTGTATCCAGTAGCTGCTATTGGTGTTGATCTGTAATTTAGAAGAGCAAGGAATGTGGATCTTCCTGCTATAGGATTTTCTTGACTGTCTGAACAGCTCTCTCAGCCTCTCCATTTGCTTGTGGGTAATGTGAGCAGCTAGTAACATGATCGAAGTCATATTTCATCTGAAGTTGTGGTCTGTTGTCTTTCACTAGTTGTTCTGGAATACCAAAAGTGAGCAAAAGTGCACTTCAGTTTCTCAACAACAATCCAAACTGTTATATCTTTCAAGTACATTATTTCTATATACCTGGAAAAAATAGTCCACGACAACCAGGTGATGATGTCCTTTGAATTTGCATAAATCTGCAGCTAGTCTCTTCCAAAGTCTGTCTGGTAAAGGTGGTGTTATTAAAGGTTCTTTGTGTTGTGTTGGTCTGTTAGTGCTGCAATGTTCACATGCAGATACTTTATTTTTTTTATGTCCTTGCTGATGCCTGGCCACTACACTGACTGGTTGGCCCATTCATGGCATTTAGTTAATCCTTGATGTCCTTTATGAATGAGGTTTAGGATTTCTCCTCTCATTTTGTTTGGAATTACAATGCAATAGCCTTTAACCATGAGTCCATTTGACTTAATTGTCCACATGCCGCAAAGTAGCTTTTTGTCACTTCCTTAGTCTCCTTTAGATACTTGGGCCTAATGTAACTTAGAACGTCCTGAAGTTGTGGATCTGTCGAGGATGCTTTTTGTAGCTGGAGTGGTCTCTTCTCTAACACTGGTCTGTATGCGTCCATGGCATCCACATACGCTTTTACATCATCTTCAAGTTCATGGGTAGTTGAGTGTGATTCTGGGCTCCGTGACACAGTGCCTGCCACTACCAGATTTTTCCTGGGAGCATATTAATGCAATTTACCCCAATTGCCAAACTTTAGCAATAAACTTTGATGATGCTTACAAGTGATTTATGGTCTGTTACCAGTTTAAACAAATCCAATCCACACAGATATCTAGTTGTGCCAGTTCCGGCCTGATACTGGTTAGATGGATGGTGGTTCAGCAAAAGGGAAAAAGCCAGAGGAAACACCAGCAACAGCCTCACACTTTTGGTCCTGTATCTAAACACAACAAATTTGTTTCCTTTCGATCACACTTTAGGTTAATTTGCAGGCAAGGTGAACAATGTGTTTCCACATTATGTATGAATAGTCCATTTGCTGGGGAGTGGAGAGGCGTAAGGGAGTGAGAGTATGTGGTTGGTGGAGGTGGACAGGGGGAGGGGAATCAAACTTCGCTGTTACTGTTGAAAGAGAAGATTGAGGACTCCAGGAAACATTTGGGATCTGGAGTCTTGACAGTGTTAGCAGGGAGCTGCCGACAAGCCGTGTTCAGACCTGGATAGAGAAGAGTAAACAAGGGAGAGATTATATATAATTATAGACAATCATGTTGCTGGGCATAAACAGGAATCAAAAGCACAGAGGCACTGAAGTTTGGCACATCCCCAAGCCCAGAACAGAAGCCAGACAAGAGGCAGCGCGACTGGAAAGCTCTTCCCTTTGGGCCTGCTTTCAGTTAGCTCAGGGGCTGTTTTTTCTTCTTTTTTTTGGCTTGAGGCATTCCCCCATAAAGAAAGAGTCTGTCTGAGGGAACATGGGAGCCAAACTGAAGTCAGCAGAATCCTTGTCTGTGACATTAATGGATCGCTCTGTGAGAAATGTCAGAAGCATTTGGAAAAGTTACAGCGTGCTTAGGTCAGCAAAAACACGTAGGAATTTCTGAACAAAAATCTCTTTACAAACGCTCCAAGTGTCTCTCTCACATACCCTGGGGGCAGACAGTTCCTGCCAGAAGAAGGGGCACTGCAACCTGGAAGCCAAGGGCATCCACATCTAATAGTGGCCTGTTAGCCCCATTCACAACACTGGACACCCAGGCGTTAACCTCAAAGGGCCCTTTCTGGCCTCCAGTGTGTTTGTGATGAGACCCACAGCCCACCCACCTGCCCTGGTGTCTGAGCAGCAGGGAAAATAGGCCCTGGCAGTTGGCACAACTCTCTCTGCCTAGCTGTGAATCAGAGGCAAAGGAATGAGCAGGAGGCCTGTAAGATGGAAACCCCCCACCTGCACTCCTGCCTGGCCCTGCAACAGAGAAAATAAGCAGGAGTGCATGCATGATGGGACCCTCCCTTCGCCATATGCCTGCCTTTTTGTGACAGCAGCAGAAGGAATGAGCAGGAGGCTCTACATGGGTGGGGGTGTGTGCTCCCCCTCCTCCACCTGCCTACCCTGCATTAGAGCAGCAGTGGGACTGAGCAGTAGGCCCAGTTAATTTTTTTTATTGGCACAGTTGGACTCTCCCATTACACAGGTTTTTCAGACCCCTGGAAAAGGAGAAGAGGACACCCAGGAAGAACACAGACACCTGAGCTCCCACTTCAAAGGTCTGGTCCTTCAAGGAGTTCTCCAGCCAAACCAGGGGAGGCCAAGCTCTCTATTCCTGATAATTCAAAGGTGAAAAGAAGGGGGATTTATATAAGAAATAACAAAACCTACTTTTCAGAACTTCTTTAACATAAAAAAAGTGAAGCAGCATACAAACCCATCCCACCCCACACGAACACGTGGCCTTTCAAAATCTTTTCCCTAAGGAAAAATAATTGGCTGTATTAAAGGGGAAATGACACTTGACTAACTGAATAGTGTCACAGTTTGGTGCGTGGTATTATCTGGATTCTAATTTACCCAGATGATACTTTTTTGATGAATTCTCAATAAATAATTCTGTTAAGACATTGTCTTGTAAGACGTCTCAATTTTATGGGTCCTACCAAAATACAGATTGTGCTCATGCACATGTGCTCCCGCCGCTGGCTGTTTAGTAGCTGTACTGGCATCACGCTGATGCAAAAATAAGAAAGTAAATCAAAAGGGCCGTGTCAATTTCAGCATTGTTGGAAATAAATCAATAGGTGAGACTAAGGGGAATGGATGTTTGCTAAGTGGAAAGGGGGAAAAATGGGTTAGAAAAGACATGTTGGGGCCCACTCTCATCTGTTATAAATTCACATGAAGTCAACAGAGCCATGAGATTTATATCAGCTGAGGATCCGGCCCTGTGTTTTCAGAGATCCATCAGGCTACTGCAGGTAACTGGAAATAGAAGCAAACAAAAAAACCCCAACCAACCAAACTATGAAAGAGTATATTGACAGTGTCCTCTTAACACAGGCCATCCATGACTTGGGATGGGAATGGTGTCACAATTTTAGCACTCTGGTGAGGGGAATATTGGAGAGCAGAATGACAGCTCTTGGATTGATTCCATCTGCTTTCCTTCCTCTTTCACATGGATGTGACCAAGAAGGGAGTGGGATGTAAAGCCCTTATCCTGATGGGAAGTCAGAAATGAAATGTTAGTGGTCTCATACCTGGTGGACACCAATCACAAATCCCTCATAAAGGCAGACTCCAAAAGCACAGCTCATCAGTGTTGTTTAAAAAAAAGTGTATTAAAGATTGAAGCTGGAAAAAACAGAAGCTTTGGGGAGGATGAATCTGATGGGCAGTCAGAAAATCCTACTCCACGCACCAAAGTAAGACTTGCAAGGCAAAAGGAATCAAAAGAGTGAGCCACCTAACAAGTAACATACAGAGAGTATATTTCCAGCAGGTGTCTTGGAAGAGGCCGTTGGTGGAACAAAGTATTTTTTCCTGTCCTACCTGCAGCAAAAATTATGTGGAGTTTTCATTAGCTGATGGATTATTTTTTGCTTTGCAAACCTCATTCGCATGTGCCTGAGGAGAGGTTTTTCATTGTGGAGATTTTGGGATGAGCCAATGAGATATGTTAGCAGGGGGTCTCTGTTCAGAAGAGGCCCAGAGCTGGAATATCTGTGACTGTAGCAAGTCAGCATTGAGGTGCATCCCCAAAGCTCTGTGGGAACCCAAGGCTAAAATAGCAGATACTGAAAGTTAGCATTGGGGAAAACAGCATAAGTGGCTTTCTGCCAATTTCCCATGTGTAAGGGGTATTCTTGGGTGGCATGGCGGGGGCCTGAAAGCCTGGCTGGAGGGTCTCTGTCTTCTGAATATTCCCAGCTGCCTAGACAACCTCTTGGAGCCATAGGAAGCAGGATCAGTTTCCAGCTAGTCACAGAATTCAGGGGGAAATGGTAATGCACCTTTACTCCCACCACCTTCCTGAGCTTTGCTGAAGGCAGCAGCTCAGAAGGTGGGCCCAAGAGTCCAGCACCACTTACTCAAAAATCTCAGTGGTCTTAACTGATTGCATTAAGGGAGGCTTTGGGTTGGAGCCAGCAGGGAAAGGAAACTTTATCCTCCAGCCTAGAGCTAAGGTTACTGGTGGGACAGTGTATAGTGGGAAGGATATCAGATCTGCACACATTAAGTAAACTCCAGTATTAATTGCAATCTTAATATCTGGGTTGGTGCCTAAAAGCTAGAGAGACAGATGCCTAGAAATGCCAAGCAGAAAACATGAGAGAGACAAGGTGAGTGAAATCATATCTTTTACTGGACCAACTTCTGTTGCGGGAAGAAGAGACAAGTTTTCAAGCTTCACAGAGCTCTTCTTCAGGTCTGGGACCAACACGGCTACAACAACACTGCAAACGACAGAAAACATGACTTCCTGCTTTTCCTCATTTCTGTAATGTTGCTGTCATTCTTTACACATTTTTCAAATAAATATTTCAACTCTAGAGCTAAAATGAGGTGAGTAATCCTGTAATACCAAACCAACATGCATAGTTCAACTTTCATAAGCAACCCGCAGTGAATGCAAGAAGAAAAGAAGCAGTTTTGTTAAGGAAACATTTCTGTTTCAAGTTTCTGAAGGATTATTATGAACTGTTGCAAATTAAATCCTGAGATGCCAGGCTCAGGTGTATGCATGTGTGTATATAAAGAACTGGTTGGAATTTATTTCCCATGTGTAATATTTCAATGAACATGAAAAAAGATTGTTGTAATCTTATGTGGAAATTGAACCTTTTGTCAAAAAACAAAAGTTCAGCCACAATATTTTTAGTTTGGGGGTGAGAGGAGGCTAGATGAAAAGTGAAAATTTTCTTCAGTAAGCAAACTCTTTCCATAAAGCAAGCAAACAAACAAAACCCATTTAGTTGAAAAACCAAATTCAGTTGAAAGCCCGTTTCAACAGAAAATTTTCAACCAGCCCATATTTATTTTTTCAAACTATTATTTCAATTGGAAACTTCCCCCTTCCCCCCCATATTAGCCCTAACTGCTCTCACTAGTTAATAGTGCGGGGGGGGAAGCAGCATCTACAATAAAAGCAACAAAAAACAGCAAAGAAAAGCATTCTGATCTCAGTATATCACATCGGCAGATAAACAAGGGAAATCACAAAACATGACACTTCAAGAGCTGCGAGGACAGTTGCTACATCTGCTGAAGAAGAATCACTCTCAGGTTTATTAGCTTGGTTACCACAGATAAGATCTAACACTTAAGCTGATTCAAAGAAACATGCAGGTATTTTCATAACCTATCTAACAAGGGTTGGGTAGTTAAAAACCTACATTTAATTAAACACAATCAGGTTTGAAAATATTCTAAACTGCATATGTTGCAGTTTCTGCCTTTTTGGTTTTTTGTTTTTTTTTAATTCCCCAGAGCAGGAAAAAAACAAGCCAACAGAATTTGAGAATTTGGATGCACACGCAACAGAAGAAAAGCAAAAAGAGAAGGGAGCAAGATCAATTAACCATCCGATTCCTGTGAGGAGAGTCAAAATGTGGCCCCTCAAGCTACCACTGTTGGTGTCAGTAAAGAGCTAATCAATAGACGCTGGTGATGGCATGGTGCGGAATGCAGCGCTGTACGGAAGCAGCCCAGAGCAGGGTTACAGCGGACAGGGCTAAAGTCCCCAGATTACAATAAAGCAGCTTGAAGGTGACAGATTTCATTGTTGAAGGTGATAAAATTCCACATGGCATGTTGCAAAACAAGGGTTGGAATTCAGAGCTGGAGTAATCGCATGAGACAATGCAAGGGATGGTTTCCCTCCTCTCTTTTTCATGTGGCCAGCACAGAAAACACTGAAATTCTCAAGGTTTCTGACAGGCTGCTAAGGTCCCTTTCATCAGACCAGGGCTGGATGGCCTGGAACATGGCAGGCCGAAGTGCAACTTGTGGGTTGAACATTGGGCCTGATCCTCCCTTGCTTTGCATCTTGTATTGTCAGTTACAGCCAGCAGCAGGAGTAAAATGCTACCAGATCAGAATAGCAGTGTTTACCCTTGCATTGCACAGGTGTGAATGATGACACAAGGGGCAAAGCCATGGAAAATCAGAGCCATTGTCCCTAGAAAGAGGTTGTGAGGGTCTAACCTGGAGACATGCAAGCACCACTCAGGGACATGACAGGGTCTCAGGTGCAGTACCCTATCTCCATCCAAGTGGCTAGGTCTCCAGCCCGGGGGCCGAGCATTAAAGATGAAAGGGTGTGCCACTCTGTTCCATTTTGTGCTATGTAGAATATGTCTACATTGCAAAGCAAAGGGATGATTGTAGCAAGGGTAGCTTTAGTCTAGCTACCATGGATAACAATAGTAGTTTAGACATTAAGGTCCTGAAGCCCGTACAGCAGCCACCTGAATACAAGCCCAATGGGGGCCCTGGGTACTTACTCTGGTTGCTAGCCTGCAATTCACCAACATGGCCCCTCATTTGGGCAGAGCTGGCCTAACTCCTGACCTAGAACAAGCGACTGGACTTGTCCTGAAAATTTTTGCACTTTGACAAACCCTGATGCCCTTATGCAGGTGAAACTCCCCATGTCCCAGAGCCTGAGGTCCCCACTCTGTTTCGCTCAGGCACTTGAAAAGGACTGAGTAAGGGCGATTATTGTTATTATTTGGGGCTGATAAAAGATCGGATGGGCTGTGCCTGCTGCCTACCATGAGGCTGTTTGGAATGCAGGAAAGAAGCAGATAGCAGAAACAAGAAGGCAACGGGGGAAAAAATTAATAAGTCAAAGCCTGAGACTGAACTAGCAATTAGATCATCCACGGAATATATTTAAGTCAAATCAATCCAGAAGGAAATTTCAGTCACAGCTCGTGCTCCCTCTCCTTCCCCTGCCCACAGCCCAGGGCATTACAGTCCCCTTAGTCAGACTAGGCGAGAAATATAGCAACAGTGAGTCTCCTAAGATGCTTTATCACAGTTTTGGAAAGTCCTAGTTCATCTTTCCTCTCACGGATTTATTTATATATTGATTTATTTATTCGACTCTCTTCGTCAAGCAAGCCCCTTGAGATTAAACCATTTTATTTACAAAGACATTGGGGTCACAGATACGAACAATTAAGTCAGCCGAGGTACATCTTTGCATGCACTCTCACACTGATGTGCTGAGCAGACAAATCAGTCTTGTCAGTGATTCAGGGGTAAGGTGGGGGGCTGCTCGAGCCCCAGATATCTGAGTTGGTCAATAGCTGCTGCAAGTGGAAAGAAGGAACTGAGGGGTCGGTGTGCAGAGGGAGGAGAGAGAGAAACCAGCTTGGGGAGGGATGGAAAAACCATCAGGACAAACCTTTGTGGGGTAACTTAGCAGAAGGAACAGGGCCTGGTGGTGGAGCCTGTATCTCACCGGCCCTCCACTTCACCTGCCAAAGTCACCCCTAACAAAAAGCAGCACATTTGCTCCTAGCAGGGAGATGGGCTCAGGAGAAGAGGGGAGGAGGGAACAACCATGGGAAGAGACTCTGGAAGAGACTGATCTACATGATAGAGATTTCAGCTCTGCTAGCTTCATGTTACAAGACAAGGCATTAGAGCCCTTTTTATAGATGACTTTTCCACTAGGCAGAACTTCAGTGGAAAACTCTCCTTGCTCCAATTAGCATCCTTACCACCCTGTGTTGGTTGCTTCTCTCCCCGCACCCCAATTCCCTCCTCTCTCACTCATTATTTTTAAAGGGAGAATTAACTGAGACACTGATGGCATTTGTGCATTGATCTCAATGAGCTTTACAGCTCCATGGTGCTGCATGAGTTCAGGGAAATGCTGTCCCTGGAAAAGTCCTGCTGCTTCCGATGGGCCTCCTCTGTGTGCACTGAACTCAGACATCTCACATGCACAGGTGTCCTTGGAGATATATATATATATATATATATTGGACTGATGTGTTTGCAGTGGATGTGAGTGCTCAAGTGAGGGGTGGGCGAGAGGTAGGCACAGCGTGGGCAGTTCTGTCACTGAGTTACAATCCCAACCTGCAGTGCTCCTGTCTATTCCAGTCCTAGATCCTTTACTTCAGTTTGACCAGTGCACCTTAATCCTGACCTTCAGCACCTTTGTTAGTCCAATACCAGCACAACTGGATGAAAGGACCTCTCCTTTATGTCCCATGTGAGAAACTGCACTTCCACCTGCACAGGCCCACTAGCACCATGCAAATGCCCTGCAGAGGGAAGAGAATTAATGACCTACTAAACTACCAATAGTAATACCTAGTTCTTTTACATAGCGTTTTTCAGCAGTACCGCTGAAAGCACTTTTCAATCTTTAATGTTTATCCTCACAGCACC
Organism: Platysternon megacephalum; assembly: GCA_003942145.1. Classification (NCBI taxonomy): domain Eukaryota; kingdom Metazoa; phylum Chordata; order Testudines; family Platysternidae; genus Platysternon; species Platysternon megacephalum. Next base: position 22,563 of record QXTE01000356.1, on the reverse strand, counting down.
CCTGTAAAGTAGGGCAGTGCTATGGTCCCCATTTTTACAGATGGAGAATTGAGGGCAGAGAGGGGCTAAGTGACTTGCTCAAGGTCATATGGGAAGTCTGTCGCAGAACAGGGAATTGAACTCAAGTCTCCAGCTAGTGACCTCAGCACCGAATCATCCTTTCCTCTTTCTACACTATTTCCTGCACCATCTAAGTGTTTATTGGAGGGTTGGTACTGACCAAGCAGGACTGTGCTTAGCTCGTGAGAGATCTGCTTGGCTCACAGCCCAGAATGAGCGTGTCTATTACCCTCGACAGAGTCCTTTTCACTTTATGGAATTGCTTTAAATAAATTCTTAAAGAAACCAAACAAAGAGCAGTGTGTTTCCTAAGCATACTTGCATAGCTGTTTGTGTAAGATTTAAGTACGTTATTAGGTACAGGTAAGAACATTGTTATTCACAAACCTTAGTGCAGTATCGCCGTGCACCAAAAGCATAAGTGCATGGTGTACAATGAGATCAGAATCTGGCCTACCAGAAATAGTTACACTGAAATCAACAAAGTTAATCTGAGGTTGCATTAGTATAGTTGCTCCCGATTTACATCGGGGTCAGACTGGGCTGTGGCCCAATATCTCCTATTCCTGATAGGAGTTTTATGTGGAATTCCATCCCATCCCATTCTTTCAGCATCTTAGTCCTTTCAAAAATATATAAAGACTTCATTCGTGTTTTATTTGACAATCATGCACCAAACACCTTAATACTTACCTATATATAAAAATCCTACACCAACTATTTGTGGGCCTATGGGTGCATAACAATACCACACCAGTTACCTCTAATTAAACAGGGAACAGAGATGCCAAGGAGATCTAAACAGCTGTCTAACCATGTTAAAAAGTTGGCATATCACACTATTGATCCTCAACCTGATCTGAACAGCTATATTGCCACGCTAATCAATCACTAATGCTGGCTAGAACATTAATTGCAACAATGTATCAATTTTGCCCACATCCAGTCATTTCTAGTCTATAGGAACACAGCAACTCACATTACTTCTACAACTGTTATAAATACCATGCAGTACCATACACAGCACTTTGCAGACATTGCAAAAAGACACAGTCCCTGGCCTGAAGCATTTACAATCTGGCACACGTTCAGAGGAGAGATGAACACATTTCGCTGACAGTCTGAAAAGGAGTTTCCTGGATCAGTTTAATTCAGGAGACTGCATAAAGCTGGGTTAGACACACGCTTTTAGGAGTTACATGTATATAGCTGTGCTTACTACATACTGATCAACATGCATTGACATGTCTTGCCCATACCTCCATGACTCTCCATGCCGATTCTGCATAGACTCACAAAGCAAAGCTTCCTACCTATGCCAAGAGGCAGGCGATTAATAGTAGATGGCCACAAATCCTGCCACCACCATATAACCACCAAAACAAAAACAAATCCCCCCCCAAAACAATGGATACGTAATGGTCAGCAACCACTCAGAGCCAAAGAGTCTGACAGAGGTCTGCTTAACACAAGACTCTGCACAACATAACCATCTGGCTCTTGCCAGAGCCTCTTAAAGGTACAGTTCCCCACAGAAATCCTGGCTCTGGAGAGGAGTAATGAAATATAGAACTCTTTACCACCAGGGCTCATGCTGCCACAACTTCACTACATTTAGCCCAGTCATGTCTACACATGCTACAATCTCACCTCCGATTGTGGTGTAGGCATAACCTTAGTCTCTGGTCTGGACTCAGCCAAGGAGAGAGGGACTGAAAGTAATTACCATCTATGTTAAGGCTAATTCCCCACTCTGGCTCTTCGAGTGCAGAAGATGGGGTTCTAAAAATTAATACTGGCCACTCCAGGCTTGTATAAACTCCCAAGGTTACAGCTTTCTCTGATGGATTTTCAACCTTGGATTAGTAGATGCTGCCATCACCCAAGTGTAGAAGCCCTTTGAGAGCCCAGGAAGGTGCACTTGGGAATTCCTTCCTGTGGGGTACCCTCAAGCCCTTTCACCCCCCCCCCCAGGGAAGAGCTAAGAAAAAAAAGGAAATCAGCCGTTGCCACCAGCTAATTAAACAACATGTACACAAACCTCTTAAGACACCAAAATCCAGTTCTGTTCTTAAAAAGGGTACATTTTATTAATAAAAAAAAGAAAGAAAATACATTTGGGAACTCAGGCTATCGCTAGATTTAAAAAGAGCAACTACAAGGATTAAGCATCAAGAATAGGTTTATTGAGGTCCAGCTTAAAGGTTACAAGCAAAACAAAAGCACCTGGTGTTAGCACAGAGGAATCCACAAGCCATAAAGAAATAAAAGGGATAAACCCAATCATGTCTTCTTAGACATTTCCTGATCTACTTACATATCTGGGGTTTTAAATGAGTAGTTTCTGATGATTAGTACTGATGATTTTTCATACCTGGCCCAAGCTTCTCACAGCATAACTCTACCCTGTCCGCCTCTCCCCAGGAGAACAACAACAGACAGACAAAGGGAGAGTCTTTTCTACATTTAAAAAAATTATAGCCTTCCCATTGGCTCTTTTGGCCAGGTGTCCACTCACTTCCTTTTACCTATGCATGCAGAGAGACTTTTTAACCCTTTACAGGTAGAGCAATTAGAGATCAGCTACTAAGAGGGATTTTATAGCTACTGGCTGGCTGGGTGTCCATAAAAGGGAGCTACCCCGCTCCCTTCATTTATCACAATCTCACAGCTGTTGATGGCCTGAGTGAAGTGAGCTGGAGTTCTCAGTCCAGTCCATAGCGCCTACTGGAGATGCTCACATGGCCCGGGGAACTATTAGGCAGGTACCTGGGTTGGTTGTCTTGGTAAGAGACTGATGGCTGACTGGGCATGAAAACTGAACTTCTCCTGCAGCTAGAGGCCCCACCCTGAAAGGTAATTCTAAGGCAGAGGACAGCGTGGGGATACTTGCTCTGCCACTATCCAAGCAGTACCTGTATTGTGATGAAGTAGAGGATGTCAGTCTCCGGAGCTATCAATCCAGCATCTTTCACCAGCACATGCAAGAAGACAGTGCAAGAGACAGAACAGTGTCTTGTGTAACCTGCAGAAATTAGATTATAAACATATCAAATGACTAACCCACTGTACATGTTCTTCCCATACATATCCACCTGCATACACAATGCACTTGTATTATGTGAGTATTATACGTTTAGACAAATGGTTATTGTACAGTTGGGTTTAATTTTCAACACCGGGCAGGAAGAAGGTAAACTGGAGTCTTTTGAGGGGTGTGTGTGCTGGGGGCAGACAGGCAAAGCCTGCTATATCAAAGCTTTCTTGGAAAACAAAAGCAAGAATTAGATGGCTATAAAAACAGTCATCCAAACTACAGTAAATATTTCCTCTCTGCTTCTAGCACAGAAGCTGGGGACATAAAGAAGTAGCTGAAGGAGAGATCAAGGTGTGTGTCAGTTATTTACTGCTGTTGATGAGTGAGAGAAACCCCTCCCCCATTTTGTTTTCCTACAATACAGTACAAGCTCTGGCCTGTTTAACAGCCTGGTTAGCTGTTATTTTTCCCTCCCAGGGTGCATTTTACATGCTGCTCCAGTAAAATGTGGTACAATTATTAATTGTTCACCAACACATAAAACACACAGTATTCTTCTTCGCCACCATCACAGCACAGATCTGATCAAACAGGAGAGCAGAAAAGGTCACCCACCAAGATGGTGATTCGGAGAACAATTCTGAGAATGTAAATAAACTCCCGGAGTTGTTGTTTTTTTTATTTCCCTCTCCCTGTTTAAAAGAATTGGCTTGTTTGAACTTCCTAGGGAAGTCAGGAGAGTATAAGAAATTGTAAGGTTTGTATCTGGCTGCTTTTCCTTTCTTATGAGAAAATACCCTCTCGTCTCCATGTCTAAGGGGACAAATTCTTTATCTCACATTGTGTTTGTGCAGGAGCATGAAATATATCCCTAACCTTGATCTACATCCACATTTCACATTGTAAGAGCAACAAGAGCAGTGAGATGCAGAATTAGAATAGGAAATCCACAAAGAGGTGTGTATGTGTATGTGTGTGTGTGTGTACACACATTCCAAGAACTAGACTTTTTCTGTTTTTAACACATATGGTATTTAAAGCTAACTCATATGTGCACAACTCCCCAAAGATGCTCAGGGGCCCTGGTTTGTGAGCTTCTGTCTCCGTGGGAAGCTCCCTCCTGCCTTTCTGCAAACTGCCCCCCTGCTGCATTCGATGCGACAGATAATCTGAAGGCCCATGAGAAGGGAATTAAATGCCCGTTATCATGCTGCCATGTTCCATCACTTTGTTTTATATGTTCATGAACGCGAAGGGAGAAAACACAAGTGGAAAGTTAATTAAGCCACTGAAATGTCTGTGAAGGAACATTAAGCGTGGATTGTGCCATCACTGCTCACGAGCACTTGCTCACATGCATCAGTGATTAAGAGTGGCACAGCCCACCCCTTCACTGTGTATTTTATTTTTTCTTGTGGATTTAGGGCTGGTGAAGTGTGACTGATGCCCAGCCCTGGAGCCAGACGTAGAGTTCAATCTGGTGGGGAGTTTGGTAAAGGTGTGACCCTGAGAAGTGCTGCTAAGAAACTGCTCTTTATTTCTGGGCCACAGGAACCTGACGTGGGTCAAGGTTACAAAGGTGAATGCCCCTGCTGCATGGCAGGGCTCTCCTGGCTACTCCTTCAGGGGGAACTGAAAGCAGAGGGTGAGCTCCCACCTTCTCCCTGGCTTGGGGGAGCTCAGTTCCTCCAGAGCTCTCTCTTCTCATGGGCTGGTGAAGTGAGGGCCCTCCCAGGCAGGGTACTCCAACATGGGAGCAGTGTGAGGAGCTGGGGCTGGGTGAGGGATTCCTGGCTTCTCAGCCTCCCTGGAGGAGCAGCATTCAATGAGAGGAGAGGAAGTGGCCCCCATCTGCCTCTTCCACACAAAACTCTGTTGCCTACCAGCTCCCCTTCCAGTTAGGAGGTAAGGGGAGAAGGGAGACTGCTCTGCCTGCTCCAAGCAGGGCCAGCTCTAGGCACCAGCCTAGCAAGCGTGTGCCTGGGGCAGCAAATGGGAAAGGGCGGCTTCCCGGGCGGTCTTAGGGCAGCTCTGCGGCGGCTTTCAGCGGCACGCCGGCAGCAGCTCCTCCGGCGATTCCCTCGGTGGCGGCATGATGGCGGTAGCTCCTCCAGCGATTCCTTCATCAGTGGCATGACAGCGGCAGCTTTTTTTCCCCCTTCAGCGCTTGGGGCAGCAAAAAAGGTAGAGCCGGCCCTGGCTCCAAGGGAGATCAGAGGAATCAGCACCCACTCTGCCCCCTCCACTCCAAAGGACAAAATTCCCCAAGGCAACAAAATGGCCCTGTCAGCTGCCTGCCCCCGGCTTGCAGGGCGTATGTGTGGGGGGTGACTTTAGGAGATGTAAAGGGCACTATGTGGTGCCAGATGGGAAGAACAAGAGGGGACGAAGGTGGGAAATTGAGAGAATGGCAGAGGAGCAGGACAGGGACACATGGACTTAGATGGAGAGGGGAAGTTAGTCAGGGAAATGTGAAAAATGACAGGGACATGGGCAGGAGCGCCGCCAGCTTTTCCGGCGCCCTAGGCGGCGGAAGGTCCCAACCCTGAAATGCCACCCCCAACAGCGGCGGCGGAAGGTCCCGCCCCCAAAATTCAACGGCCGGCCGGGGCGCCGGCGCCCCCAAAATAGCAGCGCCCTAGGCGACCGCCTAGGTCGCCTAATGGGTTGCGCCGGCCCTGGACATGGATGTGGCAGAGAGGGGGAGGCAGGAAGTGCTGTGATCCTAGAAGAGGAAAACAGAGCTCAGGTGACAGGAGGAAGCACAGAGATAACAAGTGCGTGGAAGTCAGGTGCCACAATTCAGCAACAAGTGCCACATTCAGACCAGAGCGATGTCTGGGATATGACCATACAGGAGACAGGGGCTTGAGAGATCTTGCAGTAGGTGGGAAATGCACACGGGAACTCAGAGATCTTATGGGGAACCTGCTCTGGCGCCTGCTGGTTCTGGTGCACGTCTGCTGGTATTCAAATAGAGTTTGCCTCTGGCCTGTTCCAGTTGACTAGGTATTAATGGTCCCATATCTAACACAGTATCTCCTGCCTTCCCCACCTCCACATCATCTCTCTTCCACGCTATCTCAATGGCAGGAAAGTCAATCGGGGTCATCGATTATTTCAACAGGGAGGCCCTTCTGGTTTTATGTTAGATTGTGAATCCTTGTCAAGTCTGAACAACGGCATTTATAGGAGGGGGGGACAGCACCCAACAGTAGCCCCTCCCCACACGCTTTGGCCCAGATCCACAAAGGTCTTCATGCACCTAACACCCATTAGTGGGCCCTTGTTCTTACACATGTACTTTTGCTGGGCTGGCTAGGGGACTCTTTAGGGACAAGAACTCCTTTCAGATTTCTCCTCTTGTCCCCTCCCATTGCCACAAGCTGGTGTTACTCTTCCATGGTAGGGCTGCTCCTGGGCTCACAAGAAGCCACTGCTGGGTGCAAAAGACAAAAGGGTTTTATGGGGCTGTTGGCCCCTCCCAGCAGGGTCCCACCCACAACAGTCTCACTCAGCAGCAGCAATAGGCAAGTCCCATATAGCAAATCCAAACACTAGCCCTACGTTCGGCATCCCTTCGCCTGAGTGGTGCAGAGGCTCTAGCCCATTCCTGGCCCCAGCCAGGCCTCTCTCTCAGAGCTGGAGCTCTATATTCCCTCCCAGCCTGGGCTCTCCCCTTTTAGCTCCTCCTGCCCAGTCTGACACCTCTTGCAAGTGTAGCAGGGCAAGGCTTATGGAGCCCCAGCAGCTCAATAACCCTTTCCTGGCCAGCGTGGGGTTTGGATAACCCCTCACAGCCTCCTTATCACAAGACCCACCAAGAAACGCCCCCTCTGATTTTGAGCCATCCTCTTATTTTGTTCTACTTTAACCAAAACTCCCGTGTCACTGAGGGCTTGTCCACTCAGCAAAGTTACACCACTAAAAGCTCAGGTGTGAATTAAAACCCCTGTAATTACACTGGTATAATGCCTCCTGGGGACACACTTACTCCAGGAGCAAAGGGCCTTTGTCGGTTCAGCTCTTGTCACTTAGGAAGGGATTCAAGCTAACCTGAAAAAAGCCACTCTTATTCCGGAATAAAAGTGTCCGCAGGGGGAGCGATACCGGTACAGCTCTAGCGGTTTAACTATACTGGTGTAACTGGTAACGATTTCCTCTGTAAACAAGCTCAGCGGTTCATTTCATCCTTTTCCTTTTTGGGGGAGGAAATAGAAAAAGCCTCCAATAGCCCCCACTGCTCCTTGTAGTGGAAAAAAACTCCCACTGCACATATCTCTTTCCAATAGGTTTTCCAGGGACACCCCATCTGCTTGATACTATTGCCAACAAGTGCGAGAACCAAATCGTGTTCCCTCTCTGCCCAGGAGCTCCAGGTGACCCCAGTGCTATACAATGCATGTGGTCCACAGGCAGGTAAGGTTCTTTGCAGTGGGGCACAGAGGGCGATGGTAGCAATACTTCAGCTACTTCAGATTGAAAAGGCGAGCAAAGAGGGCATCTGGCAACAGCAATGGAGTCAGCAAGAGACCCTAATATATAATAATAATAATATTATATATGGAGATATACCTATCTCATAGAGCTGGAAGGGACCCCCAAGGCTCATTGAGTCCAGCCCCCTGCCTTCACTAGCAGGACCAATTTTGCCCTTGATCCCTAAGTGGCCCCCTCAAGGATTGAACTCACAACCCTGGGTTTAGCAGGCCAATGCTCAAACCACTGAGCTATCCCTCCCCCTCCCTTGGTGCCTTATGTTCTGCTGTGTCTACCTAGGTCAGCACTTTTTGGGCAGCGTGTATTACCAGATATCGATCAGGCTCCTGAGGGGGAGATGAATAAAGTCCATAAAGTTCTTATTGGGAGTAATAAAAAACATTAATGAAAAAGAGAGAGAGAGAGAGAGAGAGTGTGAAATGGACTGGGTTAGGCAAAGCATTCGCTGGTTGCATTCAATCGCCCGTCATTGAATAGCTTTGCTCTCAATTCTTCATTGATGCTTTATCCTGTCCCATGATATGAGAATGAGGGGTGCACTAGAAGCAATGCCCAGGATGTTTAGACAGACATACTTCTTATGGAGCTAGTATTTAACCTGTGAGACCCCCTGCATCTTAGTAAATGGTCTTTATTTTATGTATTTTTCATGACCACTCTTACACATCCAGTGCCAGGGCCTCCCCAACCACAACCCCACCTCTAGAATTGTCTCATGAATTCAGTGTCCAAGGCCGAGGCAGAGAAAGGCCAGAAGAACTCAAATGCAGCCACGGAGGCTGAGAGGTCTCCTTTTAACAACCACCCTCACCTGACTGGTAATAAGCCTCGTGCCACTTCTGACTGGAGATAACTTCCCTCAGAGCTCATCAGTCTGCTTCTTGGACTGCAGGTAGGAGTTACTGCTAATGTGTCAAAGGCTGACCTGCTTCCTCCTACCTGTCCTCAGGGAGGGTGGAGGATTGGTGCCTCAATTACACTGCCAGATAAAGGTCAGGCTCTGATGGCGAACTCCATTCTCCTGCTCACTACACCAGGCCAGCCTGGCAATATTTGTAAAATGCTCTTGGCCAGGGCCCCCTTAGAAGCTTTGAGGCATTCTCTCTTTACAGGTAACATGGAGCAAAGCCCTGTAAAGATTGTCCCCCCACCCCAATCCCTCCTATGACACCCACACTTGGCTCTTCAGGCTGCTCTGTGAAATGCAGTCATTCCTAGTCGCTCAGCAGCCCCCAAAGCCGGTGACTGTTTGAAGTCTAATTTTAGATGCCCAGGTGAGCCATTTAATAGTCAATCTCTGCTTTCATGATCCCAGTATGTAGGTATTTGGGTGAGTCTGTGCCAGCACAGACTGCACAGGACTGGAGGAGGGTAAAGGTTGCTGTATGCCATCTTTGCACCCTCCTGAGTCTCCACTGCTCTGGAAGCTGAAACATTGCCTGGCCTCACTTAGATAGCCCCGGGGCGGCACCACTGCTGAGAATGTTGTAGCACCTGACCCCTCATGCTCTTGGCATTCCCCTTAAGCAGGGCTTGTGGGAGAGTCTTGCAGAGCAGCTGATAGCTGTCTTGTGCATTGCCTGCACCAGAGGAATTCTTATTCAGCCATGTCGGGGAAATGTAAGGACCACAGCAATGAACAGGGTCTGTAATAGGGGTTCAAATCTCATTCTTTGTGTTGACATTTTTACTGTCTTTATTGTCTTAAGGGAGCCATTTATAGGGTTGAAATAAGACATCTGCTCTGCTCATAGTACTTCTATTCAGGACCTAAAAATGAGAGCTGGTCTCCTCACTGTATTTTAGCTCTATAAAGGGCCCCCAAATTATGCAAAAAGCAAGGAAAAGTGTAAACAGTTGCAAACCATCAATACAAATTTTAAAACACACACACACTACTCTCTAACAGGTCTAGCTCACCACACTAAAAACATAAGTCATTTAGCAAGTTTCCCATTCGGGGAGGGGGGAGCAGTGGATATGTGTGTATGTGTTAACTGGCACCAACTGCCTCCCTACAGCAATAGAAATGTTTGAAACATGTAGCAACATCCTGTGACAGAATTCAGGAGTGCTACCAGGTCACCAGCAAACCAGGGGTAACTCCTGATTGGCTTCCACAGATGATGGGGAAAGATATTGAAGGAGGGATGGAGAATGCAGGACAATCAGCTTCCACAGGGTACAGGGCCAGCTCCAGGCACCAGCTCAGCAAGCAGGTGCTTGGGGCGGCCAAGGGGAAGGGGCGGCAGGTCAGGCTCTTCAGCGGCAATTCGGTGGCGGGTCCCTCTCGGAGGGAAGGACCTGCAGCCAAATTGCCGCCGAAGAAGAAAGCGGCGCGGTGGAGCTGCCGCCGATCGCGATCGCGGCTTTTTTTTTTTCCCCCGCCGCTTGGGGCGGCAAAAACCCTGGAGCCGGCCCTGACAGGGTAACATGGTTCTGTCCTGTTACAGTCTTATCTCTTCTGGTTAAATGGCTGTATAGCACTTAGATCTTGGAGAAACACTTGCTAACAACAGTAAGTTGTGATGCAGTCCTTTCTGGAAGTTGAGTGGGTGTATTACATGTTCATTCCTTCATCTCTCTGACTGAATCATTTTGCAGATGTAGAGCTGCCACTTATGTGTATAGCCATTCAAAGTGCGCGCGCACACACACACACACTCTGCCACAACATTACACAGCAAGGGAGACAGGAAACTCTAGGGTCAGGATTAGACTAGGGAATTTTTAAAAACTTTTCCCCGGTGCTACCATTATTTTAACTGCACTGCTGGTAGCAGCAGTCAGAGTCCTAGAGCACACAAACCTGGGGCCACTTCTGAAATTTTTAATACCCTATAATTTAGACCCTAATACAAGGGGGAATTTGTGCCTAAAATCTCCCCATGTAGACAAAGCCCTGGGAGACAGCAGGAGAGGATGCCTATGTTGGTAAACTACAGGCATCTGCTTCTGCTGTCTCCCAGGGCCTTGTCTACACAAAGAGATTTTATGCAAAAATCAAGAGTACTACAGGGTGTAAGTAATGGTTTGGAGTGGAGCTTGTCTTTGTTTTTGTGTTGGGTAAGACCAGCTAGATGTGTCTGATTTAGCCATCACTCTCTGAATTCCTGGAGGAATTTCAAAAGCAGTAGGACACAAGCAGACGGAGAGACCTTTTCTTTGGTGCCTGATCTGGAGTGGGAGGGTAAGCATTCGTTCATTGTATGATGCTGTCACCACTTAAGCCTTACTGCGGTAAGTTCTGTGGCTTTCTCTCCTCAAATGAAACATGGAAAGATTCCCTCCTGCAGGGCTGATAATCCTGATATCAGCTCCTCCTGTCCCCTTGCAAATCCACACCAGTCCAGCTCCAGAGAGAGCCCATGACAGAACAATGTCTGCTCCAGTTACAGCCGTGCAGCCCCACTGGAGCCAATGGAGTATAACAGCACAGAAAGTGGCCCAGCATGTTCACTTTCTCCAAGTGAAGGCCTTCTGTTTGAATAGATTATCTCATTGCTTGGTTTTCCCCGGCACAGCAATGCCAGCTCCTGCCCCAGGGAACAGCAGGAGACCCCTCTTCATCCAACCCCACCCCCAGGATCCTAACAGTGGCAGCTTGTGTTCTCCACATTTCCTTATGATCTCTCCCGCCCTGTCTTCCAGCTTTCTGGGTTCCTCCTTCAGGGCTGCCTCCTGAAATAACTTTATAAAAGAGAATAGTACATTCCTATTTCAAATCCAGGCTTGGCATTCAAGCCAAAATAAGCAGAGATCAGTCACAGTGTGGGAGCAGAAGGAGCCCCGCTGTAGCTTTGTGACACGTCTTACAGCCGGTGTTTCCATTTCTCTTTCTGGCTTGTAGGCTGAACTGCCAGCAAGGGAAATTCATCCTTTCAACCTCTGACTATACAGGAGTGGGCAGCGTGACACAGACATAAAGTCAGTAGGCGGTGATGACCTTGTGAAAAAGTGTGTGTGTTGCAAAGAAGAGATAATTACACAAAAAAATTAATCTTACCCACCATGCCCCTGCACAGCCAGGACTGGAATGCAGAATCACAGTGACCAGGTGATCTGCACCTCTTACCCATCCTGCTCTCTTCCAGTGCATCCTCCTCCCAGGTCTCAGATCTCTGGCAGTCACCTGGCTCCAGGTGGAATTACAGAGATCTCCCACTCTCAGACTGGGCCCCAAGCTGCAGTCCCCTGGTGCTAACTGTGATTACCCCAGTAGGTCTGAGTCTGCAGAACTGAGCCTGACTCCAGGCAATGACAAGGGGAATCAGTGACGAAACAGCCCCCTTTAAAGCAAAGTATCATTTACACCTCTACCTTGATATAACGCTGTCCTCGGGAGCCAAAAAATCTTACCACGTTATAAGTGAAACCGTGTTATATTGAACTTGCTTTGATCCCCCAGAGTGCGCAGCCCCCCCCCCCCCCGAACACTGCTTTACCACGTTATATCCGAATTTGTGTTATATCGGGTCGTGTTATATCGAGGTAGAGGTGTATTTAGAACAAAGGCATTTAAGAGAAAACAGCTCTTCAAAATCACAAACCAGCCTACATGCATATCTAGTTCATCAGGAGTTTAACCATTTTTCACGCAGGGATCTGGCAGGACTAGCTCCCTAGAGACAATTCCACAGAGCTTCTCTCTCTGTGAACTTGTCTCCCTGTCAGAGCTCACCGAAAAGCCTCTGGACAGCCCCTGGCAGCTCACCCCTTTGCAGGGATCAAGCCACTGTTAACTGTTTATAGCCCTTTGAACTGGTAACTCCCAGCATTGGCTAAACAAGGTTTGCAATTGGTTGGAGGCAGGACACGGGCTTCTTGAAGCTAACAGTCTGCCCCATTGTCTTTCAAGTGTGTGCTTGGGTGTTCTTATCTGGGAAGCCTTCATGCACACAGCCCATTGAATTCAAGCAGTATAGGCGTATAAATAAACATTCCACTACCCTCACTATAAGTTAGATCAATACAATAACTTCTCTTCTCTGACCCAGTCAGCTGCTGTGTCCACAAAATCATTATATCTCAGCATACATAACACTCTTACATACCAGTTCCCTGTCACACCTTGGTCCTTCAGCTCTAAAAGCACAGGCTTCTATTGCCAGAGCTAAAGGAGATCTCCCTTAACTGGCTGTAGTAATAGGCCCCTTATCCTCTGGGTAGGCCAGTCTCCAGCAGGCGGTGTCAGTACATTAAACTTTTCAAAACTCATGAGTGATGGAACAAAGCAGAGTCTTGGGTGGGTTATGATAAGCATGGATATAAATCCTACCCAGAAGCCTATACTGTGCCTAGGAGCCCTCAAGTTTATGGGGCCTTGCAGAGGTAAAGTTAGACTCCATGAGGAAGGGTAGAGCCTCTCAATTTAGGGAAGCAAGGGGTAGAGACAGAGCCAACATTGTTCAAGTTCAGGAGTGGAAGGAGAAGGTGGATAGGAGTTAGAAAGGACATTTTGGGTGAATGACTTTTTGCATGTCTACACTGCAATTAGACACTCATGGCTGGCCTGTGCCAGCTGATTTGGGCTCACAGTGCTATTTAATTGAGGTGTAGACAGCACTTGGTTGGCCAATGGCTCTGGCAAGTCCTCAGCACTGCAGGGATCCCCTTCAGGCTCCAGACCCAGCAAACGGCTGTCTGTCTGTCTCCTCCGGCGGCTCCAGCCTAACTGAGCTGCTGGGCCCACCTTTTATACTTCCTGTCCCACCCCTCAGCTTCTGGTGAGGTGGGTGTGAGTGTCCTGGTGTCAGGCTTGGAGGGAGGCTATGCCCCCTCACTACAGACAGAGGAGACAATTCAGAGTTGAGTCCTAGAGCTCCCTGTGACAGGTTCGGTCACAGAGACCCTCTTGGGACTGTCACCTGACATGCTGGAATTGCCTCTGAGCCTGTTTTCTCTGATGGCTTGGGACTCCAGAACCCTGCCTTGTTGAGCCAGACACTCCATCCTGCTGCAACACAGACCCAGGTCTGAACCACGCCCCCCAAGCTGCAGGCTTTAACTGAAAACTGCTCAGCAGGTTACCTATCTCTAGCACCCAGACACCCAGCTCCCAATGGGATCCAAACCCCAAATAAATCCGTTTTACTCTGTATAAAGCTTATACAGGGTAAACTCATAAATTGTCCACCCTCTATAACACTGATAGAGAGATATGCGCAGCTGTTTGCTCCCTCGGGTATTAATCACTTACTTTGGGTTTACAAATAAACAAAAGTGATTTTATTAAGTATAAAAAGTAGGATTTAAGTGGTTTCAAGTAATAACAGACAGAACAAAGTAAGTTACCAAGCAAAATAAAACAAAACACACAAGTCTAAGCCTAATACATTTAAGACACTGAATACAGGTAAATCTCACCCTCAGAGATGTTCCAATAAGCTTCTTTCACAGACTAGACTCCTTCTTAGTCTGGGCTCAATCCTGTCTCCTGGTACAGTTCTTGTTAGTTCCAGCTCAGGTGGTAACTAGGGGATTTCTCATGACTGCAGCCCCCTTTGTTCTGTTCCACCTCCTTTTATAGCTTTGGCCCAAGGCAGGAATCCTTTGTGTCTCTGATTTCCCACCCCTCCTTCTAAATGGAAAAGCACCTAGTTTAAGATGGATTCCTGTATCAGGTGACATGGTCACATGTCACTGTGAGACCTCATTCTTCATTACCCACAGGTTGGCCCCCACATCCACAAGAAGGCTTGCAGGTAAATAAACCATCTACAGCCAATTGTCCTAGTCAATGGGTGCCATCAATATCTAAACCACCATTAATGGCCCACACTTTGCATAATTACAATAGGACTTCAGAGTTACCTTCATATTTCTAGTTTTAGATTCAAGAATGATACATACATACAAATAGGATGAACACACTCAGTACATTATAAGCTTTGTAATGATACCTTACAAGAGACCTTTTGCATAGAGCATATTCCAGTTACATTATATTCACATTCCAAGCATATTTTCATAAAGCATATGGAGTGCAACATCACACTCCCCTTTTGAATTTGTACTTGGGGCCTATCAGGATGTTACAATATGCCAAGAATAGGCGTGAGGTGAGAATGTTTCCCATGAGGCAACAGAGTGATGTATGCTGTAAAGCAGTGGTTCTCAAACTTTTGTACTGGTGACCCCTTTCACATAGCAAGCCTCTGAGTGCAACCCCCCCCTTATAAATTAAAACACTTTTAAATATATTTAACACCATTATAAATGCTGGAGCCAAAGCAGGGTTTGGGGGTGGAGGCTGACCGCTCACGACCCCCCATGTAATAACCTCATGACCCCCTGAGGGGTCCCAACCCCCAGTTTGAGAACCCCTGCTGTAAAGTGTCCCTTCCTTAGTGCCAGCTGACCCAGACTCAGTCAGGGGTTGGTAGGCACAATGGATTGTACATTTTTCATGCCATATGAATCTGGAGCTGGAGGTATCTGTGGTTACTTAGTGTTGGTTAATCTAGAGCTAGTGGGCTCCTCCAATTCCCTGGTGAAGATGGTGGAGGAGAGAAAGAGCCAAGGTCCTGAACAACCTATATTTTAGGCAGGAGTCTGTAGCTTATTCTCATTCCTGAGTTCATTGAAGGGAAGAGAGTGGTTCATAGATTTCACAAAGTCGTAGATTATAAAATCAGAAGGGACCACTATGATTATGACCTCCTGCATGACATAGGACATTGGACTTCCCTGAATTAATTCCTGTTTGAACTAGAGCAGATCCATTAGATAAGTTCTCCTATCCTGCTTTACAAAGTACCAGGAATGGAGACTCCACCACAATCCTTGTAAGTTATTCCAATGGTGAATTACTTTAACTGTTAAAGAAATTCACAATATTTCCAGTATTAATTAATCCAGCTTCAACTTTCAGCCCCTTAAACTTGGTATACCTTTGTCTGCTAGACTGAAGAGCCCATTATAAACTTTTTTGTTCCCCATGTAGGTACTTATAAGCTGTAATCAAGTCAGCCAGCCTGTAACAGTCTCTTTGTGAAACTGAATAGAGTGAGCTCTTTGAGTCTATCACTTTACAGCATACCAATGGTAAGTGAATCTCTATGAAGAAACTGTCTCTCACTCTTCTTAGTGCTAAGTTAAATAAGGAATAGTAATTGGTTTTTTCCAGTTAAGAGTTATTGTAGCGTTTACTTTCTGATACAATTTTTCACTTTGTGTTTTGTGTACGTGTGTGACATTATTGACATGAACTGTGACCGTAGAGATCATTGTTGCAACCACTGTTATATATGTGCAGCAGATATTGTACAAAGGTTGTCAAGGGGGCTGGACTTGATGACCCTTGGGGGGTCCCTTCCAGCTCTAGGAGATAGGTATATCTCCATATATTAAAGTGAGGTATCTATGACAAGGTTATGATTTGCTGGTTATGATTATGCTGTCTGTATGTGTGTATCATTTTTGTATTTGAAGTTATAAATATTGACTATGCATTTGTATCTCAATGTGTTTGATTCTAAGTAGCCTCAGTGAAGCATTTGGTCAGCTTCTTAAGAAAGGACTATTCTCAGTAAGTGCCCAATCAAGAAACACTTAACTGACAATGGACTTTGGGAGACGCCAATCCACATCTGAGTTTTCCTGGGAACGTTCAAACTAACATGTAAACAATGGCATTGGTCTGCAAAAAACTGAGTCATGCATGGACATGTGACTTGCCCATGTGACTACAAACTCCATCTTGTTGCTGTGACTTTACAGAAGAACAAAGGGGTTTCCGCCCACAAGAGAAAGAATATAAAATGCCCTGGAAACCCCTCTATTTTGTCTTCAATCCTGCTTCATACCTCTGGAGGAACTTTGCTACAAACTGAACCTCTGAACAAAGGACTGAATGACCCATCCAAGCTGTGGATGTACTCCAGAGACTTGATTTGAACCTGCAGTTTATTCCATCGCTGCTACAAGCCTGAACCAAGAACTTTGGTTAAATGGAATCAACTACATACAGTAATGGCAATTTTAGCTCTCATCTATATTTCTTTCTTTAATGAATAAACCTTTAGATTTTAGATTCTAAAGGCTTGGCAACAGCATGATTTGTGGGTAAGATCTGACTTGTATATTGACCTGGGTCTGGGGCTTGGTCCTTTGTGATTGGGATAACCATTTTTCTTTTACTGGGGTGTTGGTTTTCATAACCATTCATCCCCATAACAAGTGGCACTGGTGGTGATACTGGGAAACTGGAGTCTTTAAGGGAATTGCTTGTATGACTTATAGCTAGCCAGTGAGGTGAGATTGAAGTCCTCTCTGTTTGGCTGGTTTGGTGTTCCTTAGAGGTGGAAAACCACCAGCCTGGGGCTGTGACTGCCCTGCTCTAAGCAATTTGTCCTGAATTGATACTCTCAGTTGTGTCCCACCAAAGGCAACATCGTTACAACATGGTCTGCCCCGATTGATAGTTTGTGTGTAATCTGTAAATACTTAGCACATGCAAAAAATCATCTGCAATTCCCCTCCCTCCCCCTTACCCTGTGTCTGCTACTTAATGAACATCTATTACAGAGGAAAGATGTCTCAATTTGACTGCCTTAAAACAGGCTACTGTAACATCTTATGGGGATCAGACACACAAACATAAACCCTGAGATAATAACCAAGCAAATAAAGGATAACATTGTAACTGCACATCTATTTTACCACTGTAGTGGTAGTGTTGGGCTGAGATTACTGAAATAAGGGATTGTCCTGTGGCTGTTTGACCACCTCTGTTCCAGGATTAGTGTATGTGTGTACATAAAACAAAGTACACATGGAATAAGCCCAGACTCCACATCACTGATTTCTCTTCCACTGGGAAATGGACTTGCGACATCTGCAACCACTGGTAGAGGGGCAACAATATTAATTTAAAACAAAGACTGGACCAGCTGTATAAACCAAATATAGAATGGGTGGAGTCATGACATTTCTACCTATTAGGCATGATTTATTGGCAAGTTTTGACTCGAAATCATAGAATCATAGAATGCAGGGTTGGAAGGGACCTGAGGAGGTCATCTAGTCCAACCACCTGCTCAAATCAGGACCAATCCCCAACTAAATCATCCCAGCCAGGGCTTTGTCAAGCCTGACCTTAAAAACCTCTAAGGAAGGAGATTCCACCACGTCCCTAGGTAACCCATTCCAGTGCTTCACCACCCTCCTAGTGAAAAAGTTTTTCCTAATATCCAACCTAAACCTCCCCCACTGCAACTTGAGACCATTACTCCTTGTTCTGTCATCTGCTACCACTGAGAACAGTCTAGATCCATCCTCTTTGGAACCCCCTTTCAGGTAGTTGAAAGCAGCTATCAAATCCCCCCTCATTCTTCTCTTCTGCAGACTAAACAATCCCAGTGCCCTCAGCCTCTCCTCATAAGTCATGTGCTCCAGCCCCCTAATCATTTTTGTTTCCCAAGGAGAGGCTGGAGCTAAGTGAGTAAGACACGTGTGAAGATTTTTCCAGAAAGAGAGCAAAGCTACTGGCCTATAACTACTGGGCTCAGCGTGTGGGCCTTTCCCCTTATAGGGTGGGATAATGATCCCTTCCTTCCACTCCACTGGTACCTTTCCAGGAGTCCATGCCCAAACAAAAAGTTGAGTCTCATCCACTCCCAAACCCCCTGAACTCAAGTGTGGGGGTGCTTTTAACTCGAGTTAGCTAGTCCAATGCGGGGTGCAGGCTAAAGCTCAAGTTAACACATGTCAGCTGCTAACATGACCTCTCTGTGGTATGGAACAGGTCAGCTCCACGCAAGTGCCGCAAGTCCTACAATCCTTTCCCACAATTCCCCCCATGTGCCCCAAAAGGACAGATAAGTTCTCCCACAATCCCATGGGAAAGAATTCACAGAGTGGCTCAGCTTTCTAAGTGCAAAGAACCATGGGATGTGTCCCCAAAAGTCTTAGCGCCACTCACAAATGAGTGCAATGCCAGAGTGGACACAGCCACTAAAGTGTTATTTTGCAGCGTGGCCACTCTCACATGAGCTGGGCTAACTCAAGAGGAGCAATTTGAGGGCAGATTCACTTGAATTCACTCTGTAGTGAAGACATTCCCTCAGCAGTTAACTCCAGGAACCTTTGGGATAGAAGAAGCACCAGTAGGAGTCTTGTCTCTATCACTGCGGGAAATGGGTGGTGGGAAAGGTGTTCTAGGGATAGATTCTCTGCCAGCTGAGCTCCCCTCTGAAGGGACAGTGGGAGAGAAATCAAAAGGTAAGAATTATAGAATCATAGAATACCAGGGTTGGAAGGGACTGCAGGAGGTCATCTAGCCCAACCCCTGCTCAAAGCAGGACCAATCCCAAGGGTTTATTCTTCACGCTGACCTACACTAAGAGGGAGTCAAAGCACTTGGGTGTTGGCCTGGCAGCTGTTGGAGCAAGGGATGACATTAGATCTGCTCTCCGATCACCTGGCCTTTCCTAGTGAGAGAGCAGGCAAAGCCCACAAAGAGCAAAGCAATTCTCCCATCAAGCACTGGCTTTATACTGACACAGTAGCAGCAACTGCTCTCATGACCCATGTAAAGACCAACATGGCAAATGCCTGGCGGCCCAGTCCTGGCCTCTTTGCAAGATCCAGGCCTGCTGTGTGAGTAGCCAAGCTTGCCACTCTCCTCTTATTATCAAGTAAATCATTCACACTAAGTCTCAATGGTTCATCCCTGGCATAATTCCATCAAAATCAGCATGGGCCATTCAATACCATATTGCACTTTTGAGTCTGTTTACATCTTTTGTCAAGTTTATCCTGTCAAACTGCTACATCCTCCCCACTCCCCCTAGCTTTCTACTAGCTGCAAATTTAAATGATCTTGTGTTGTAATTTTGTCTACATCTTTAATAAATACATTAAAGAGTCCCAGAGAGCCTTCAGTCAATTCCTCAAAGACACTCACCTTTAACTCCAAGCCACTACTCTTTGCCTTCTTGCCAGTTCCTTTTCCATCTTAGTACTTGTTTACTTTAACCTAAATGTAGAGAGTTCATACAATAATCCATCATGCAAAACTGTGTTAAAACCTGGAAATCCAGATAGATTTACGCAGCCTAGACCAATAGTTATTTCATTAGCAAAAGTAATCAAATTAGTCTGACATGATTTACCTACTATCCTTGCTGATTCACATCTATTACAGTAAATGTTCTGTCCAAAATCCATCTGCAAACTAACAGTAAAAGAAGGTCATCCCCAAAGATTTCCTAACGAAGATGTTAGACTTACATATTTCAGCCTTTGTTACTGCTATTTGGATAGCCCTGTGAAGGAGCATACACAGCCTTTCATGCCGTCAGGAAGGGTACAGGTTAGGGTACAGCCACAGAGGCACAAGAGTTACCACTGCAGGGGCAAAAGACTTCTCTCTCAAGAGAGAGTTGTTCCAGGCAAGGAAAAGGCACTGGCACTGAGAGCCGGAGCAGCAGAAATCAATCTGACGTGCTACTCAAAACGGGGATTTGAGCTGATCTGATTTTCCTTCAGACCCTGCTATAGCAGCCTGCAGAAGGCAGAGGAGGTTCTGTGCTGCCAGGCTCACTAGCAGGTTACCACCTAGCAACACTAAAATCAGCAATTTCTATGCCTGATAACTGAATTGCAACAAGTGAGGGTCCTAACACAGGCAATAGTACAGGGTCAACCCACTGAGTGCCTAGCAGGCCCCTACTGAAATCTCTGGGAGAGATGGTATCTTGTCCTAAGTGTGTAACATTTTGCCTGTTACTACACTGGTAGGTGTCTAGCCATGGTTGCAACTCAACTAAATACACTCCTCAGCCACAGCAGAAACAAACAGCAAGGTGGAGCTCAACAGACCTTGCGTGGGTAACTTCCCTTTCTCATCTTTAATGACTGATCTAACCACCAAGGGATCCAGTGTGGTCTGATGTGTGGGATGGTGGATTGGGAGTCAGGACATCTTGGTTTTAATCCTGGCTTTGCCACTGACCTGTTGGGGAGTCGCTTCACCTCTCTATCCCTCGGATTCCTCCCCAACATTTGTTTTTCTCGTACTTTCGGACTGAGCACTCTTCAGAGAAGGGTCTGACTCTTGCTATGTGTTTGTATAATGCTTCACACAACAGGGTTCGTTCTTGATTTGACCTTTTAGTGCCATACACACTTACCAAGCACCCTCTCATGGCCAGAGGCCTCTCTCCGGCACCTGCCTCTGCTTCCTCCTCTTCAGGGCCCTTTAAGAATTCACAGTTCAAAAGTGGTTCAAACAATCCCCACAAGGGGTCCCATTTATCTAGTCCTCTGGTACATACTGGCCCTCTCGGCCTCACGTTCATTTCAGTGTCTCTCTCCTAATTTATCCAAAACACTGACAAATTCACAGTCTTCCTCCAAACAGGCCTTTACAGCCTCTCCCCTGCTTGGACACCACTCTCTCCTGCTTTCCCCTGCTGGCTCAGGGCCCTGCAGCGGTCTTTTTGTTCCCTGCTGTGTCTACAGACAGAGCTGCAGTCTCCTGGGCTTCCCCCCCCTGTACTGCAACTTCCTGTTCTTTTTCTCCTGAGAACACCTGGTTCAACCCAGGTAGGAATCATCCTTGTAATAAGGGCTGGCTTAAGCCCCAGGCTCTCCAGACCTTCATAGAATCATAGAAGATTAGGGTTGGAAGAGACCTCAAGAGGTCATCTAGTCCAACCCCCTGCTCAAAGCAGGACCAACACCAACTAAATCATCACAGCCCCGGCTTTGTCAAGCCAGGCCTCAGAAACCTCTAAGGATGGAGATTCCACCACCTCCCTAGATAACCCATTCCAGTGCTTCACCACCCTCCTAGTGAAATAGTGTTTCCTAATATCCAACCTAGACCTCCCCCACTGCAAAGTGAGACCATTGCTCCTTGTTCTGTCATCTGCCAACACTGAGAACAGCCGAGCTCCATCCTCTTTGGAACCCCCCTTCAGGTAGTTGAAGGCTGCTATCAAATCACCCCTCATGCTTCTCTTCTACAGACTAAATAAGCCCAGTTCCCTCACCCTCTCCTCCTAAGTCATGTGCACCAGTCCCCTAATCATTTTAGTTGCCCTCCGCTGGACTCTCTCCAATTTGTCCACATCCTTTCTGTAGTGGGGTCCCGAAAACTGGACGCAATACTCCAGATGTGGCCTCACCAGTACCAAATAAATGGGAATAATCACTTCCTTCGATCTGCTGGAACGCTCCTACTAATGCAGCCCAATATGCCGTTAGCCTTCTTGGCAACAAGGGCATACTGTTGATTCATATCCAGCTTCTTGCCCACTGTAATCCCCAGGTCCTCTTCTGCAGAACCGCTGCTTAGCCAGTCGGTCCCCAGCCTGTAGCAGTGTATGGGATTCTTCCATCCTAAGTGCAGGACTCTGCACTTGTCTTGGTTGAACCTCATCAGATTTCTTTTAGCCCAATCCTCTCATTTGTCTAGCTCACTCTGGACCCTATCCCTACCCTCCAACATATCTACTTCTCCCCCCAGATTAGTGTCATTTGCAAACTTGCTGAGGGTGCAATCCATCCCATCATCCAGTTCATTAATAAAGATGCTGAACAAAACCGGCCCCAGGACTGACCCTTGGGGCACTCCACTTGATACCGGCTGCCAACTAGACATCAAGCCGTGGATCACTACCCATTGAGCCCGACAATCTAGACAGCTTTCTATCCATCTTATAGTCCATTCATCCAAGCCATACTTTTTTAACTTGCTGACAAGAATACTGTGGGAGACCATATCAAAAGCTTTGCTAAAGTCAAGATATATCACGTCCACCACTTTCCCCATATCCACAGAGCCAGTTATCTCATCATAGAAGGCAATCAGGTTGGTCAGGCATGACTTGCCCTGGATGAATCCATGTTGACTGTTCCTGACCACCTTCCTCTCCTCCAAGTGCTTCAAAATCGATACCTTGAGGACCTGCTCCATGATTTTTCCAGGGACTGAGGTGAGTCTGACTGGTCTGTGT